>SMSR01000101.1:7053-35689 GCA_019453355.1 Ceratina japonica
GTGAATTTTTCGGCCCGCCGTTTCGAAAACGGTCTGGCAAGCCTCTTCGGGAATTCGTCTCTTTTTTTCGTTCCAGTGGAACGTTCCGGCGGACACGAGCGCGGTATTATATTTCGTGGCTGACCCCGGACTCTGCTCGAGATCCGGGCAAGGTTACCGAGTTTATTGCGAGTTTAGAACGTGCTCTCGTTTCTCGTGAATCCACCTCCAGCGTGCCGAATCAGCCGGCCCTCTTAGAAAGAATTCTTTCTTCCTCGTCGTCGCTTTCCGCCGCTTTCGTTATCGTGGCCCATTTATCGACCGCTTTCGGACGCGCTTTTATCCGCCACTTCATCGTTGCACGAGCCTCGTCCCGCTGACGACGTCTTTTAGCCAACTTTTTCTGACGATCGCGACATTTCTCACTTTTTCATTTCTCCCGTTCGAAGAAGCTTAATCTCCCGATTTCTTATTGTAACCCCTGATTTCATCGTTTGCGCTATCTGATTCTGAGAAGTAAAATCTCGGGAAGAGACGACCGAACCGTCGCTCGTGCACGAGCGACGACGACGCTCGGCATTTGATTCGAATTAGACGGACACCGCGGAGACCGAGCTAATCATCGATCCATCCCTAAAACGAAACTCAATTTTCCAGCCCGGAAACCCGTCTAATTCGGCCAGTTCTCTCTCACTCTGTCGACGATTTAATCGTGATCGCGAACGAAACAGTTATAGGTCCTGGTTGGAGAGGATCAGGAAGGAGAGGCCGCCGTTCCTAACGATCGTTTCCCTGGAGCTTCCAGAATCCCCGATTCCCCTGATCGAATCACAGGCGCAGAGCGCTCGGTCCGGGGCCGCCGGTACCAAGGACGACGTTTCGGACGAGCAGCTCCTGCAGGAGAAGGTCACGAGCACCGGAGGCGGAACCGAGACGGAGCCGGCGGACAGAGGAAGGAAGAGATCGTCGAGATCGAGGAAGTCTCGGGCAGCCGGACGCAAAGGAGGCGAGGAGTTCCCGGAATGTACCAAAGGAGCACCAACCCTCGAAGAATGCACGAAGAACATTGTCGAAGGTCAATTCGAACTACGCTCTTTCGGCGAACGTTTACTCATTGGCATTCCCGGTATTCACGAACGCGTAAGGGAATCCGTTTTATGCGCGGTTCGCCTCTCGAAGTATGTATGTCTGATCGTACGTCCGCTCGGAACATTTTCGGGGCTTTTCGCCGAGCTTCGACTAAATAAACCTTTGCCTCATTTAAAAAGATTTCTAAAAAAGCTCGAGATCAAGTAGAGACAAAGAAATTTATTAATCCAATAATTACTTATTTAAGGAGGTTCATCTGGTACGTAGCAAGTCAAATGCAAGTTATAGAAAAGGGGAGCTTGCTTGACTAACTACATGTTAATAACGGAGGTTATCTATTGCTGAAAGATGCAGATTTCGTTTGTTGTGTTTATATATTTCTCGATTCATAGTCATCCAATCTACCTAAATTTGCAATTAAAATATTCGTTAAATGTTTCTCTTTAATATGACATAAGTTTCATTCAAAAACTGTTTGTCAATACCTAATAAATTAGCGATGGAAGTCTGGGAAATCACTCTTTTCCATATGACTACATGTAAAATTGTAAAAAATATTTATATTAATATCTCATCATTAAGGTATTCAAACGACTTAAAAATTATTTTGAGGTATCCTGGTATACTGTTATAGACTATCAAATTTTTTTTGGAGATCTATCTGTTAATGCCTTAACCGGACGAACCTCCTTAAAAAGGTTTCTAAAAAAGCTCGAGATCAAGTAGAGACAAAGAAATGTATTGATCCAATAATTACTCACTGTACTCGTTACTCTTGTAGGTGCCGGTCGGCTTCGATTATCGAACTTCGACCTGGAGAATGCGAACGATTGCATTTGCTCCGAGGTATCCGGAAACGTTCGCGCCGACATCGAGGGAGACACGGAATCGCGATCCTCTAGCCCGGAAATAACTCGTACCATACGGATCGCGATGAGGCAGCACGATCTAGCGGGTTGCAAGCTCTGCGACGACGACGACGACGACGAAGCGGAAGGAAATGGTAGATCGAGGCCAGGAACGAACGGCAGGAACGCTCCGAGGAAGGAGTCCGTCAAGGACGAAGACGGCTGTAACGGTGTGAGCGGCGCCTTAGATTTCACGTTGAATTGCAGCAGCGTGCGACTGACGTGCCGTGACGCGAGTCTCAGGATCGGGACTGGATCCGGTGAAAAGCAACGGAGGGGCCTCGAAACGCAAAATTAATCTGCGCGAGGTTTGTCCGTGGAATCGTACGAATTCGCCGCTGGACAATGGAGGGCCCCGTTAATTGTTCTCCGTTGGCGAACAGAGAAAAATGTTTCCGGCTTTAATGAAACGGTGATGAAAATTGAATTGTTGCTTCGGCGGAGGGACAAAAATCTGTTGCGACGGGAGTTCAGAAGGTTTCGATTTAAACTAGGTATAGAATTTCACGAATATACTAAATTGTACAGAGCTTTTATTTCGANGAGGTTTCGGTTTAAACTAGGTATAGAATTCCACGAATATACTAAATTGTACAGAGCTTTTATTTCGAACAAATACAAACATTTCGAATACAGAGATCGATCGACAGAAGGAAATAATTGTTTTGGTAATNTAAATTGTACAGAGCTTTTATTTCGAACAAATACAAATATTTCGAATACAGAGATCGATCGACAGAAGGAAATAATTGTTTTGGTAATCAGACGTGAATCGGCACGATTTCATCGTGCTCCGAATTACGGTAGCATCGTGGCGAGCGAGCAGAAAGGAATTCGGCGGCGGGAGGATCGATCCCTCATCGCGGGAACGAGCGAATTGAAGGAATTCCGTGGCTGCGATCGCCGACGCCATTAGGCCTCTCGTTTCCTTCCTATTAGACCTTCCCATTCGGTGAAAAGAGATCGGATAAAGCTCGCAAACGTGGGCCCGGAACCATGAATCTCCCGCGCGGCAATAAATCGCGAATCGTTGCCTCGATTTCCACGAAACGCCCATGGACACAGGCGCGCACACTATCGGGGCCGCGCGGCCAGTTAGCTTATTAATTAGCTCGCCTAATAAATCGCGACTGGCCCAGGGAACGACCACGGAGAGAACGTGTTAGTCGCCGTCGTCTTGCGCAGTAAAAAGAAGAGGACGAAGAAAAAGCAGCAGCAGCAGCAGCAGCAGCGGCAGCATCGGTACGAGTTTCGTCTCGCGGTGGACCAGAGCGCAAGAGATGAGAATCGTGAGTCTAGGCTGGCCCCCTCGGAAGGCCAAGCCGGCCCAAACCGGGTGAGAGAAGTTGGCCGGCTTCTCTCCTCTGCGTTCCACCTCTCTCCGCGTTCCCGTGTCCTCTCTAAGTCTCTCCTCCGATCCCTCCTCTCTCGCGCGCGCTTCGACGCTCCGTTCCTCCTCGCATTTTTATTTTGTCTGTGCTCTGCTGTGTGCGCTGCTCCTTCGTAGGGCGAAAATGGTTCATGGCCGTTCCTAACTGCCGATTTGGCCACGGATCCTGCCGCAAGGATCGATCTCTCCTTCATTCTCCTTATCATTTCTCCCATTATTTCCATATTTTAATGACATTCCTCGTATTGTTTATATTATACAATTTACACAATTCTCTGCAGATCAACTTTTTGATAGTATACTTAATTATGCACAATTTTGCTCATTACATTTTTATTCTCTTTGTATCCCAGTTTGATTTTTCTAATTTTCTTTTTTTGAGAGATAAAGTTGTGAATGGGGCCGTTTTGTGACGAGAAGAATAGATTCGGCAGCGATTAGCGAGTAAGACAGTGAATAGGGACAATGTTCGAAGACAAGTGATCGAGTTAAGTAGGTATTTTAAAGAGTACTTGGCTGCGCAGCATCCGTAACTATGTAAGCGAGGAAAAAACTAATGACGGTGGGTCTCGGACGGAGTGAGCGGGGCTCGAGGAAAAGGACGAATGTCATTTTAAAGGGAAAATAATGACGCGCTGGAACGTTCGTTCGTTTATGACACCGTAATTACGTGAATGCCGTGATTAAGCGAATTCTGCTTTTCAACGACTCTCCTATATTTTCATATAATTTGGTCGGCGAACGAGTATGAGAACGTTCAGTATTCTTCTCTCTGCGCTTCAACACACGTGAAATCGATATACATTCTTTTTTGGATTAAGATTTTAAGTGACCATGATTAATATATTCGAAGATCATTTAGTATTAAACGAAATGAATGATACAATCAAAGTAATGAAATTCTCAAGATTTATACCTTGCCTCCTGCCCTCTTTCATCCTTGAAATCGATCAACGTGTATATTTGATCGAGACGTGGTTAAATGTCTCGCGAACAGCCAACTTCGATCGCGAACTTGGAAAACAAAGGGGACTCTGTTGGACCACGCGCTGACGAAACCGCGACGTCTTTGATCATTGTTTTTGCTTCCTTTCTGCTTTTATCGTTTCTGGAGTTCACCTAAAGAGAGCGATGGAGCGATTAACCCTAAAAAAGAGTATAAATATGTAAAGAAATATATTTGTATATACGTAAATATTAATTGCTATATTTCCTGTAACTTCCATAAAATAATTGTCGAAATTAAAAAATCGTACGATCGTCGAATCACTTTTGTCAGCGCAATTAAATGATAATTTTGAAGGATTTTATCACTGAAGCAACGTGAAAATTGATGATGGTTATTCGAAAGGCAAACAAAGGACACTGTTAACTAAGATAACGAATCCATTAAAGAAAAAAATGATGTGACGAGCCGCTATTCAAACGTCGAGACTTTTATCAATACGGTTTTCTTCCATTATCTCGCTTTCTCGGATCCAATGAAGTTCTCCTCGTATCGCGGGTCACGAACGTTTCCGAGAAATCCGGCAACTTGGCAATAGCAGAGAGAATACCCTATTTATTACGTTAAACCGTAAAATTGAAGCGTTAACGATCATTTTTATAGCTTTTCTTACAATAAGCGTTCCGAGATCCCGCGCAAACGTGTGTTGAATCAGCGAGAAAAGTATTTCGCTCGTTACTTACAAAAAACAAGGGTCAACAAATATGTACCGATATTTGTCGAACGCTTTTCGAAATGAATCGGCAACCCTCTGGGGACCGTTCCCGTAGATCAGGTTCCAAATTCCGGAACAAATGATCCGTTCAAGCTCTCAGTTGTATAATTACCTAACACGAGTTAATCCAAACGTATTGCCGTCGGTCGGGCCGCGTTTCCGCTCAGCAGAGATTTCCCTAAATAAAACAACGGAANTCTATTATTTCCATATTTTAATGACATTCCTTGTATTGTTTATACAATTTGCACAATTCTCTGCAGACAAACTTTTTAGTAGTATACTTAATTATGCACAATTTTGCTCATTACATTTTTATTCTGTCTGTATCCCAGTTTGATTTTTCTAATTTTCTTTTTTTGAGAGATAAAGTTGNCTCAGCAGAGATTTCCCTAAATAAAACAACGGAATCCTGCCCTTAGCCTGTCTCGTTATTAGAAACTAACGACGTTTTCTCGATCGGTTTTAATTCGACCGCAACGATCGCGATCCCCCCTCGATGGAATAAACTATCGGCGAGGATTCCTCGTCCCTGCCTTTCTCTCCGAGATCCGTGGCCGGGCTCGTATCGAACTCTTTCCCTTTACGGGCCATTAGAATCGCTCGAAGCTCCAATAAAACTCGACGAGATTGCGCTCACGGTTCCGCAGACGATCGGGCGAGCGGGTTTCGCGGCGCGGCGTGCCGTTCGTTACCTCGATACGAAATTAAAGATCCGTTTTCAGCGCGTCGCGTCGCGCCAACCGGTTTTCGACCGGATTTCGCCCGATCGGGACGCTCCACGCGACGACACACGCACGAAATTAAGATATCGGGCATATTCCGTCCCTTAAGTGGCGTCTCCCGCTTCGACGAGCTTCCGATTAGTCCCGACAGACCGATTAATTCCGCCGATCCGTTGAATCGGCCATTTTCGACTACACCCGTGCGCGATGTGAACAACCTTTTGCTCGGCAACGAACGATATGATTTTATAGGCTCGGAGATAACTGACTTATCCTTTTATTGAACTCGCTAATGCACGCAGATATTCCTCCTATAAAATATGAATTATGCCATCTGAACACTTATTTTATATTAATTGCTATGGGCAATTGCTATGGTCAAGTAATATAAAATAAGTCTTCTGATATCATAATTCATGCTTCATATCTTCATATAAATACCGTAACCATAAAATTGGTCTCGTGACTTTACCATTAAAAATCATTTACTCGCACGATCGACTTGTAACTTCGATCTTTTCCGCAAACACACAAGTTTTTTACTTATCTTTTGTGTTACCTTTTGAAAGTATTACATACGTCGTTCAACAAAGAAGCTCTGAGAGGAGAAACTACCGCGCCGCGTTTCGCGTAATCGCGTAGAAAATGAACGTTCGCGAGCGCTCTGTTTGGCAACGTTTAATTATCGCCCCGATACAATACCTGTAACGGACCGGCCACTGCACCGCGTCGATCGAAAAAAAGTCCGTCTATCATTAAAGGCGAGCTGCGTCCTGGACGAGAATAAAAATACAAAGTAGTCCGAGGCAGAGAGAAAATCGAGGAACAGGAACGACGGAGACCCGGTGGATGAAGAGGAGGAGGAGGAGGAGGATGAAACAACGCGATACCTCGCCTTAAAATGATCATCGCTTTAAAGGATCGGCTGGATCGCCGGAGGTGGGGGTAGAATAGAGGAGATAAAAGAAGTAGTAGGTATATCCTTGATGAGCGATCGTTATCACGATGAAAATGCATTCTCGGATCGATCCGCTGAAGTCGATTCCTCCCTAGCTTCTTTTATTAGACTGCCAATTTCGTGGCTGCGCCTCTCGCTCTCTTTCTCTCTCCTTCGCCGTTGACACCGTCCCTTTTCCTCCTATTCCTTTATAGTCGCGCCTTCCCATGCCTCTCCGTCCTTCTTCGCTCTCCTCTCGCCTTCGTCACCTCTCCCACGCTTCATTTTTCTTTAACGCACGAAATCCCGCTGACTCTGGCAACACGTTCGCGGTCCTCACTTCTATATGCCACTTCTCGTCAGAAGTTCCGCTCTTTCCGATCTCGCGGCCACTCTCCGAGACGACGTTTATCTCGCCCTTGACGTCACGCGTCGCGACGCGACGCGATGCCGCGCACATGTTCCGGCGTTGGCCAAAGAATCGTTCGATTATGCACGACCACGAACAAATCGTGAATATCACAGGGAACTTCTTTGTTGCCGCTCTTCCGCCTCTTTTCCTTCTGTCATCGTACGTCATTTTTTATGAATGGACACTGGATTTACGATCGTTTGAACTTTAAATTATAGATGAAACTAGATGTGTTTTTCATAATAGAAATTGATTTATTTGCTTTCGATTATCTCGTGTCTCTTAAGTAATTTATTTCAACCGGATCCGACCACTCGGAAGAATTTTCGCTACTCGGACATAGTTTTTATAGGTATATATTCTTTCGAAGGGGAAAGAAGGCGGAGGATTTCAATTTTCCTGTCACCGAGCGCCGTTCCATCAATCTCGGGAACCGTGGCACCGGAGTGGAAAACGAACTTGATGACTTCCCAGTAAGAAGGTGTTCCTCTGGATTACAAAACCCCTTTGCGAGGCTCCGTTCAACCCTTTAAAACAGAGAGAATCTGTAACTCAACAAGAATCCCGATTAAAACTACGAGTCGAGGTTTCAAGCGATCGGAGACAAAATCGTGAGAAGTTTCTAAATCGTGTTTCACTTTCCGAAAGTTCGCACGATTTTACGATTAGGTCGTATTTATTTTTGGGGGCGACACGTTTCGATTCTCTCCCTCGCAATCATTCGCAAATTTGAATCCATAAACGTCACGTCTGAACGGAGATTCCGGTTCTCGTAACCAGTACCCGCGTAGAAAAAACAGTCTCATCCGTCTTATTCGAGGAAATTGAGAGGATCGACGTCCGGGCGAATATCCAAGTCTCCCTCTTTCCCCGCCGAGCCGAAAGAAGAGCGCCGAACGTTCAATCCCCCGAGCAATTTCCATTCGTCCCGATGATTTCCCCGCCGAGATCGAGTTAATGAGAATGTAATCTTAGTTGTGCGTGGTCTCGATCGTTTCGCGCACCAGCCAATACTCTTGCCATTTTGCAGCCCGCGCTCGGTCTCCTTCTCCTTCTTCTCCCGTTCTATCCATCCGTTCTTCCCTCTGCGCCGGAGCATCCGGTCCTTCCTTCCGCCAATTACTCCCATCGTCGTCCCCGACGACGTCGTCGCGCGGAATTACCGTCGTTCCTGCGACGGATCCCACCGCCGCGACCGCTCGTCCGTCCCTCCGTACTTTTCACGGACTCCTTCGCAATATAGAAAAAAAATCAGTTCCGTTTCAACGAACTTCGGATTCGGAAACGGAGCGTCGCGTGGGACTCGGTTTCGCGTGGTAGAACGACGACGACGGTCAGACGGTAGAAGAAGGAAATTATAATGTTACGTCGAGAGCGCGACGCACCTAATTAAGACGAGTTAATCGACTCTCGCGCAGAGGAGAACGCGCCGAGGGCGTCGTCGAATTTTATTATTACCGCCAATTGACATACAATTCGAAAGACGTTGCCAATTATTAAACGGTACGTCAGAATCGCACAATGGCCCACCGACGACCGCACAGGAAGGCTTCTATCACCGCTGATTTAGCTTCATTACGATTTTTATTAATAATTTCGTTAATTGTCCGGCTTGCCGAATTAATTGGACGCGTCTGGGAACCGTGCCACGCATATGTTTCCTCAAACGAACGTCCGCGCCGATCTCGTCGTGCTTCCGTCGCTTCCGTCCGATATCTAACGTTTTCTAATATAGTCGCTCTCAGATCGTAGTTCGAGAAACTCTCGATATTTAATGGTCTGTTGCATAAGTCATCCAGTTCACGTCGGTTCTAAAGGGAACAGTCATCGTTTCTAAGAAACAGTTACAATACTATCTACGAGACTTACTTGGCCAGGTCAGCTGGCAGATGTACAATTCAATCTTGTGTAGTAACATTTTTAGGAGCCTGTCCTCATTGACTTTCCCTATTAATCCTGATCAGGCCGTCACTATTGATCGAACCCCATCGACCGACGATTATGTCACATGACGTAATACGAATTTCAATGGGTATTCGGCACCTCGTGATCGATTCTGTAGCGCTGAACAATTTAGAGACGTTAGAGAGTCAACGAGAATGTTGGTAGGAAACGATGTCGGGCCGAGCGTAATATTTGACAAGCCGATTTCAGTTCGGTTTAGGAGACGGTCGCGATTAAGCGGCTACAACGAAATCGATGGAATGCCGTTCTCCAGGTTGCACCAGAACCCGGCCCGATCAGCGCACCGATAAAGCACGTTCCGCGGCTGCGGCGGCCAAAATAAATTTTGCTTTATCATAATTTTTTTTATTCGCACCGAATTAATCACCATCGGCCGAGGAATATTTTATCGCAACGCGAGATGTTTTATTATAAGATAATCGGGGCCGCGCGCGGGGCCCACGGGAATATTCTAAATTAATTGAAATTGATAAACGAGTCGCGTCCATTGATATACGGTTATTCGTTAAAAACCAGAAAGCCACGGAGAATTATTTATGCGCGGGAATAAGAAGGGTGAATCGTTGGGAGGAGGATCGCGCGCCGATACGATGCCATAATAGTATCGATTTTTTTAAACCCTTAGTTTTTCGGCGAACGGTCTTTTTTTAATATTTAAGAATCTTCCAGGTAGGAGATAAATTATCGCGATACATTAATAACTTGTTTTCGCGCTTGTACCAAGAAATTAAGGAGGAGAGCCGGTCGTAATTCCATGGTTCCGTTTATTGAATTCAAGCCCGGCCATCCTGGTAACTCGTGATTGGTTTTATAAAAATGTCATTTCGTGCCAGTGAACAGAACGCGATCGACGCAGATTGCAAATATTCTGGCGACATTTCTCGTTCGCTTAACTTCGGATTTAATCCTTATATACAGTACATAAAGTAAGAGATTTATTTTAGTTCGTCCCATAAAGTAGGAATAGGAACTAGGATGGGATCGAAAGCGGAAGTCTTTGATTTAGAATTTGTTTACCAATCGCGATCCACGGGAGGCCTGGTGCTGCTAGCGGAGGNTGTATTCGGCACCTCGTGATCGATTCTGTAGCGCTGAACAATTTAGAGACGTTAGAGAGTCGACGAGAATCTTGGTAGTAAACGATGTCGGGCCGAGCGTAATATTTGACAAGCCGATTTCAGTTCGGTTTAGGAGACGGTCGCGATTAAGCGGCTACAACGAAATCGATGGAATGCCGTTCTCCAGGTTGCACCAGAACCCGGCCCGATCAGCGCACCGATAAAGCACGTTCCGCGGCTGCGGCGGCCAAAATAAATTTTGCTTTATCATAATTTTTTTTATTCGCACCGAATTAATCACCATCGGCCGAGGAATATTTTATCGCAACGCGAGATGTTTTATTATAAGATAATCGGGGCCGCGCGCGGGGCCCACGGGAATATTCTAAATTAATTGAAATTGATAAACGAGTCGCGTCCATTGATATACGGTTATTCGTTAAAAACCAGAAAGCCACGGAGAATTATTTATGCGCGGGAATAAGAAGGGTGAATCGTTGGGAGGAGGATCGCGCGCCGATACGATGCCATAATAGTATCGATTTTTTTAAACCCTTAGTTTTTCGGCGAACGGTCTTTTTTTAATATTTAAGAATCTTCCAGGTAGGAGATAAATTATCGCGATACATTAATAACTTGTTTTCGCGCTTGTACCAAGAAATTAAGGAGGAGAGCCGGTCGTAATTCCATGGTTCCGTTTATTGAATTCAAGCCCGGCCATCCTGGTAACTCGTGATTGGTTTTATAAAAATGTCATTTCGTGCCAGTGAACAGAACGCGATCGACGCAGATTGCAAATATTCTGGCGACATTTCTCGTTCGCTTAACTTCGGATTTAATCCTTATATACAGTACATAAAGTAAGAGATTTATTTTAGTTCGTCCCATAAAGTAGGAATAGGAACTAGGATGGGATCGAAAGCGGAAGTCTTTGATTTAGAATTTGTTTACCAATCGCNTGTAAAATAAGAGATTTATTTTAGCTCGTCCCATAAAGTAGAAATAGGAACTGGGATGGGATCGAAAGCGGAAGTCTTTGATTTAGAATTTGTTTACCAATCGNGGAGGAGAGCCGGTCGTAATTCCATGGTTCCGTTTATTGAATTCAAGCCCGGCCATCCTGGTAACTCGTGATTGGTTTTATAAAAATGTCATTTCGTGCCAGTGAACAGAACGCGATCGACGCAGATTGCAAATATTCTGGCGACATTTCTCGTTCGCTTAACTTCGGATTTAATCCTTATATACAGTACATAAAGTAAGAGATTTATTTTAGTTCGTCCCATAAAGTAGGAATAGGAACTAGGATGGGATCGAAAGCGGAAGTCTTTGATTTAGAATTTGTTTACCAATCGCGATCCACGGGAGGCCTGGTGCTGCTAGCGGAGGAACGAGGAAAAGACGTCGCGAAGGGTAAGGCAAGGTACGTAATTCGATTTGCGAATTGGTCGACGTCGCCGGGTGACGACGTCCCCGTCGTGTATCCAGATCCACGGCCACGGTTGATGCCTCAACAAGTTGTATACATGTAATCTGACCCAGATCCCGGGGTCTAAGTGAGGTCTAACACGAGGGAGAGAAAAGGGAAAGAGAGAAGCCGGAGGACGAGGACGAGGATGAGAAGACGAAGGCGGAGGCCGGTGGCGGAAGGAGGTGAAGGAAGGAGGTCCGGAGGGTTCTTCGGAAGCAGACAAACAAAATATAACAGTGCGAGTTACAAGGAAGGATCCCGAGGAGATGAAGGGTCTCCGACTCCGTCTCTCTCGGTCTCTCGGTTCCCGGCGATTCTCCTTCAAGAAGGAGGAGGGTATACCCTCTTGAAGCATGAATGGATTACGAAGAGCCGCGTTCATTCATTCGCTCCTTAGCGGCCTAGAAACCCACAAAAAGTGTATCTCTCGCCGAGGCAGTGGCGTAGACCGTCATTGCGGCCGGAGGGCTACCAGCTTGACGCGACGCGCCGATGCGGCCTCTTTTTCTTCCTTCACTGATTTTGCTCTGTTTACGGAACGCTCGGGGATAGTAATTGGGGTCCTGTTAAATCGTTACGTGGGAAACGTAAACGGCGGGGTGGGCCCTACTCCTTAACGATCGCCCGGTTTGTCGTGGACGTTCGACCGCGACCGTCGATTGCGTGGCCTCGTTCGTGGATCGGAATCGCTCCGTTGACAGGAAATGAGCTGCGTTCTTGTCATTTCTCGACTCGCAGACGGCCGACCTTCTCCGACTCTCTATCTTTCGATCTGATACGCTGACCATTGAAATTTCATTTAAATTCTGATATCGAAGACATAATTTTTGTACACGTAAGAGTTTTAGATGAATACAAGATTTTTTTACATGTAAGAGTTTCAGATGAATACAAAATTTTTGTATATGTAAGAGTCTTACAATTAGACGAATACAAAACTTTGTACACGTAAAAGTTTTAGATGAATACAAAACTTTGTACACGTAAGAGTTTTAGATAAATACAAAATTTTTGTAAATGTTTTTGATCACCTCACATAATTACTTATCTACGTTATTAAGCGTAAAATTGTTCTGCGTTAATAAGAATGATATCGTGGAAGAAATGGGTAAGGGATCGAGATTAAATTATGATACCTGACCGTGAAGATCCTCTGTAAGCCGTGACACGCGCGAGGAACGATGATAAAGAATGGACTACGGACCGAAACACTATTGAAACCCGTTGACCCAGGTCGGTTTCCGTCCGGAGGTTCGGGTCAGTGATATTACATTCCCAACACTTCCCAGATCCTATATTCTTGATTTATCCGGCAATTACTAACGCTCAGAGAACGGAGCCCGACTATAATTAGCTTTAATAATTACTAAAAGAAAATTAAGAAAAGTAATATATATGAGTTCTAAAAATCACTATTACCGACACATTCTTAGAGATTCTGCAGATCAAGGGTTACGTATATTCTTAAAAAATTCTACTTGATGTATTGGCTGATCGAGGTTGAATTCTGGCTCGTAAAACGTCGGAAGGAATACGTCTCGAGATTCAAATCGACCAGAAGTCTTCATTCTTGAACCGTTAAATCATTTCCGGTCGACACTGGTCTCTGGAATTTCGACCGAAAGCTTAGTCATCAAAATTACGATTTTCAGTATCGTTGAATATTTTTGAATAATTAATTCATCCTAGAAATAAATCTAGCTCTCGATATTCAAACAGAAGTTAAACTAGGAAGCCCCGATTGTCGGACAAGTGGGAAAGTCTAACGAGGTATCGTTGAGGAGGAAGGGAAGTCGATGCCACGAGTTTGGCCGACCTTTCTCAAACTTGGGGACCCATTGAGGAAGCAGGGCAAAGGTCTTTTAACGGAGGAACCGTGCGAGACGAAGAGGGAACCAGGGAGCCGGTGGAAAGGAGGAGACAAGATTTTGCGGAGGGTCGTTTGCTTTTTGCCCGTCTGAGATGTCGCCGGCAAATGTGCGAAGAAGCCGTCTCCTCTCGCGCCGCGCCGCACCGTTTTGCGCTTAATTGAAAGCGACAGTGACCCACTTATACTACCTATGCCACAGACTCTTTTTAGTTCTACGATAGTGACGATCAAGCGATCTATGAATACCAATTCTCTGTCAATTATTTTCTTTGTCCTTTAAACAAATTGTGAAATTGCAATTTTCTCGGATTAATTTTGCATTTCTCATTCTGCAGTTTTTATGAGGAATCAATTATCGCTATGATACAAATCTCTGTATTAGTACAGAAGTCATTAATTAAAAATTTGATGCAGTACTTGATGAAGAATTAGTTTGATACTAATATTAACTGTCTTGGTAGTACAATCGATTAATGATTTATCTGTTGATTAGAGGGTAATCGTTCTTGCTTGCTGGCTTTGAGATTAGGCAAAAGTAGCGGCTCGCTAGTACGAAGTGCAGTTTCAGATGAAACCTCAAATGAAGCAGCTGTGAGTGCTACTTCCCTCTAAAACGCCTAGCCTTCGGTTTAGCGAAGCCGCAAGTGGAGTCGATTTCTCCAAAACCGCAGTAAGAGCGATCGCTATTGACATTGCACCTACTCTACCGCCTCGATTATTGCCACTTCAAACGTTTATTTCTTCATTATGAGCGAAGGTGCTACTAAGCAGTGAAATAAAATGGATAGAAATACTACTTACCCATTGATACAATTAAAAAAGCTGTAAAAAGATCAAATCTGTTCAAATGAGAATTGTCTAAAATGATTTAATTATACGCAACGATTTATTTATTCGAACATCTAATTATTTCCCAGAGTTGAAATTTGTTATTACAAGAGAAATTATATTTTCTTTTCTCGTTGGCTTGCTTCCAGTTTCGCGGAATAAAAGTTTGCAACTTCGGTCGGCGCAAGGGTGGAAGTTCGTATACACGTCCCGGGGTAATTACTATCGGCTGGATAGGAAGAAAGCGTGGTACACACATAGGGCCCAGAATCCGCTGACTTATTATTTCTTAGTGATTTTCTGAATTGCGCCGGCCACGAAAGCGAGCAATGTCTTCGTGACGTAAACGAGATAATGGAGCCCTGCTCGGATACCCACGATGTAGACATAATGACGACGCAGACTACAGGATTATAGTTCGACCAGTAACTCTCAACTTTGTTCAGAGTTCACCTCAACATACCTTCTGACGAAGAACATCTAATCACACCCAATAAAAATATTACCACGAAAGATTCACGTCCTGTGAACGTGAGAACTTGTAAATTCATTCTTTCTAATAATTATCATTTCTTAAAGATTCCGTTGGACGATTGAACACGTTTAATTTTATTTGTTTAAAAAAAGATTCTTCCGCTTCATTTTTATAAAAATTTTTATTGTAAGACAACGTAAAAAATCAGGGCGTCCGTTTCCCTCCGGGGTAATTTCGCGCGTTTGCCGGAGATACACGAATTCAGATACGCACCGCCGCGCCGGCAATTAGTCTCCGTCTAGCGAGATTACGACTGCGATCAAATTGAATCGAGACCTCGGCAATTACGGCAAATACAATGTGCGCGCTCGCGGCCTCCAAGACCGAGGCGTAATTACCAGCCAGCCTCGGCGAACGGGCCACTCTGTTCTTTTGTTATCTCAATTTTCAGTTATACGATGCTTCAATTCCGCCCCGGAGCGCATGGTAAATGCTTTCGCAAGCTTTGACCAAAGTTCGCTTTAATTAATCGCCGATAAAAATCGATCGGCGTTCTGATACAAGATCTATCAAACGAATATTAAAATTTGTGTAAATTATCACTCGAGAGATGATTCCCACTTATCCTCGCTGAAAATCTTAATTTCCTCGGCGCATTATCTCCCCTCTTCTCAATAATAAACGAGGGTTCACAAGAGAAAAATGCTTGAACACAATTTCCCCGGGAAGAGCGTATCTTTAAGGATCACGAGTCTAGGAAGATTCGACGATTCCATTGATAAAATGTCGTGATTCCGGGCGAACAGAAGAGCGTCGGAGGCAGGAGGGGCGGCGGCCGAGCACGGGGAGGGTAGTAGGCTCACGGAAACGAAAGACACACGAACTCAGGAAAAAGATAAGTACCTNTGGAGGCAGGAGGGGCGTCGGCCGAGCCGGGGAGGGTAGTAGGCTCACGGAAACGAAAGACACACGAACTCAGGAAAAAGATAAGTACCTGTCGGGCATAGCTTTCCTCTTTGGTCCGCCATTAGAGCAATTTGAACGTCTCTTCGGAGCCGCGGCAGCAAAAAAAGCCGATGAGTCGTTGCGCTAGACTGAAGAATGATCGGAGAGGCGCCGAACCGCTTTCCCCTCTTCCCGCCGCCGACTTTCAATCTTTCACTCGGCTGCGTCCTTCTCTCTCCGGCTCGGCATCCTCGCATTCTTCCTCACCTCGCACCTGAGGAACGTTTCCCGTCTCTATCTCGGCTCGGGAACTCGAACTTCAGTCCCCCCTCTACCCCGACTTCCTCTCCGTTCCTCGTCGGACCTCGTCTCGTTCTCTACCGAGACTCGTTAGATTCAGCCGAGGATTATGTTTCGTGCTATTATAGCTCTCTCCGGCGTGGAACACCCGCGCATCTCCTCTCCTCATCTCCCTCCCCCGTCCGTCTCGTTCTCGACGGTTCTTTTCTGGTCCCAAACGGCGCGCAAGACGTCGTCGTCGTCGTCGTCGTTTCTTCTGGCCACTTAGGAGGCCCAGCGGCGCTGATTGATAAAATAGTTGGCTCGTCAGTGCTGAGTGCCGAATAATTGGTTTGTCAGTTAAAGGTGATCGCGTGAAAGGATAATGCTCGCCAGCCGGACCGGCCGCGACACGTTTACTGTGCCGCTTTTTCCTACTGACCGCGTTTAGAACGGCCTTTCGCAACGACCCAGACGAATCTTCTTCGCACCGGTTTCATTTAACAATAATCAGAATCGTTGATCGACGCAGCTCGCCAATTTTACTTCTCTCCCGTTCCGAAAGTATCACCGACTGTAATAGATATCTGGAAGAATTAATAACCGGGTCAGTGTCAGTCGGATTGAAAACGTGACGCTAGGCCCCGCGTCGTCGTCGTCGTCGTCGTCGTTCGGTCGGTCTCTCGAGGTGGTATCGCGCTTTCCCACGGAATCATTTTTAATATCCCCGGCGGAGCGGTGACACAAGCGCGGTATCTCGGCGATTTTGAGCAGTACAAACATCAATTTCGGTCCCGGGGGCGTGCAACGCGGGACCGGGCAAAAAGAAAATCCCGAAACGGACGTAGATCTCTACGTGGGATCAGGTATATCCAGGAACAGGCCAGCAGCTAGCTATCCGTCTCGGTCCCGCTGCAGAATGTTAGAAGATATATTATACTCGAAGAGGGTGGTAACACTTGTTTGATTCAATTCCAGGAACACGCTCCGAGGCGCCCGTTCAATTTTTCTTCCGTCAAGGGAACTCCCGCCTCCTTCTACGTACCTATATACGCGGATACACACGAAAATCTATGTGCACATATTTTTGTTACACGTACTTCATTAAATAGATTTCGATCACAACCGAAATTTGATATTCAGTGCCTAATTCCGTCAACTTTTCGTAAAAAGATTTTAAGGAGGTTCATCCGGTTAAGGAATTAACAGATAGATCTCCTAGAAAAAATTTGATAGTCTATAACAGTATACCAGGATACCTAAAAAAAATTTGTAAGTCATTTGGGTACCTTAATGATGAGATATTAATATAAATATTTTTTACAATTTTACATGTAGTCATATGGAAAAGAGTGATTTTCCAGACTTCTATCACTAATTTATTAGGTATTGACAGACAGTTTTGAATGAAACTTATGTCACATTAAAGAGAAACATTTAAGGAGGTTCATCCGGTTAAGGAATTAGCAGATAGATCTCCTAGCAAAAATTTGATAGTCTATAACAGTATACCAGGATAACTAAAAAAAATTTGTAAGTCATTTGGGTACCTTAATGATGAGATATTAATATAAATATTTTTTACAATTTTACATGTAGTCATATGGAAAAGAGTGATTTTCCAGACTTCTATCACTAATTTATTAGGTATTGACAGACAGTTTTGAATGAAACTTATGTCATATTAAAGAGAAACATTTAACGAATATTTTAATTGGAAATTTAGGTAGATTGGGTGACTATGAATCGAGAAATATATAAACACAACAAACGAAATCTGCAGCTTTAGAGTAGATAACCTCCGTTATTAACATGTATGCTAGTCAAATCAAGCTCCCATTTTCTATAACTTGCATTTCACTTGCTATGTACCAGATGAACCTTAATCTAACTTTTAGATAATCTGTTGTGTCTATGGACTCTTTGGTATGCGTTTGGTAATCGAACGTTCCGAGGATTATTGCAGCACAAACTTTTATCCAAGTTATCAACAAATTCTATTGGTACTCCCTCCGATATTAATCAATTTCGTATTAATTGAACCGAGGTCCTTTAAAGTACAAAGGGTCCGTGAAATCCCAAACCGCTCGCACTTGAATAAAGCGGTTCCCGTGGACGGAGTTCCGCGTTATTGCTCTCCTCAAGCCGATTGGAGTTCGAATTACCGAGGGTCAATAAACGGTCGATGCAACCTGTTGCGATAAACCTGGTCCCGGGTCGAGCCGAACGAGGTCGACCGCAGAGCCGAAGAGACAACCGGAAGAACACGACTTCTTTAAGTATATGACGTCCCCTGACACGGTCGCCGCTGTGAGGGTGGCAAAAAGAAAGAGCAGAGTTTACCTAGAAAGGATCAACCGTGGAAGCAGATCAATGGGTCAACCTGTCGCAATAAAAATGTGCAGGTACCTGGAAGCTGAATAAAAGCAGGGGACGCGTGGCAACTCCATGGTTTAACGTGCCCATCAATTCTTTATACAGGTTCAGGTAGCTTTACTATTAAATCATCTGTACAAGGTATTCATGCCGTTTGACAGAGGAACTTTAGACGTGTAATAAAATAGTAATCTGTTTGATGTCCACGTGTTTTGCTCTGTTTGGTTATAATAAATTCATTGTATTCATTTTATTCGATGTTTACGCTGTTCAAGTATAATGCATGGGGATGCGACACGGGACCAGAGGAGGCTACCTGAAAGTTTGAGATCGGCGAAAGGGAAGAAGAACAAAGAGGAAGGCATGATGCCCTAGAAGAGGCGAGGAGGTGTCGCGCGATGGACCTCCTGCATGCGGGCACGCGCGTTACAATCCGATTCCGTCCCGGAAGGGAGGAAGAAGAGGCGAAAGAGGAAGAAAAAAGGATCGAGCCCCGAAGAACTGCCTGGTCCCGGAGACGGAGACGGAAAAAAGGGCAATGGGTCGGAAAGGAAAAGAAAACGGAACGGGTGGTCGGCTCTGAAGAAACCTAACTCCCCTCCCCGAGACAGCCCTGTTGGACTTTAATTCCTGCTATTATTGAAATACGTGGCCGCCACGTGCCACGGAGCCAGTGTTATTCCTCTTTTTTTTTTTTTTTTCTTTTTCTTCTATACCGTTTCGACCCACGAGGCGCCACGAGGGAGAGTTCTGCACGCGAAAATCGGGACAAGCGCGCACAGGTGGAATGCGAGAGCTCGCCCGAGGTAACCGGGACCCCCTGGATCCTCTTCCTCCTGGCAGCCACTTCCGTGCCGATCCTTTTAATGCGTTCGTTGCTACCGTGGGAGCTACGGCCCGTCCAGGTCCATCCAATAACGATTATACCAAGTTATTCGATGAACAGAAATATGTACAGCTGGTAACATTTATTTTTAGCCAACTCCGGCTTATTTGTGCGCCCCTGGCGGAATACAGGAAAATTTCGAAATGTATTATATCTAAATTTCGAAGATTCTCGCTAGGGGCGCAGACATACGCAGGGGCTGGCTAAACTTCCCCGTACCGTACCAAAAGTAGATATGGAAGAAACGAAGCATATAAAAATACAATTAATTAATTATATGGATAAAATGGAATGAGTTCCAGTAAAAATTTGCCAATAGGATACTCGACTGTCCGACGCGGGCAATGGTTCCTCTCGTGAAACAGAACGGAATCGCACGGTAACATAAAAAAGTTGCAATTGTTGAGATACAAAAAGGGAGAGGAATGTTAAAGGAAACACCTAAGTAGAGTGTAATTGCGCGGTTCCCCGGGTTCTTCTCAAGATCAACAGGATAATCCAGTTGGCAAACGGGGCCGGGGTGCATTAAAGTCCAGCGGGCCGCGCGCGAGCGAGCGCTTTAGGTCTCACCGTCGATAACGATAATGACAAACATTATCGCGGAAGTTTATCAATGCAAACACGCGTCGCCGCAAACAGTAGATTAGATTCGCCCGACAAGCAAATTCAACGCTCCAGCCGGGGCGAGATAAAAACCGTTGGGGTGAAAAGGAGCAGCGGTGGAAGGCGGCGCGAGGAGACGGCGAGGAAAAAACAGATTCGGGTAATCGACTCGGTCGGAGGGCAGGAAAAAATTCTATCGTCACGACGGACCCGCTGATTAGCTTTAATCGCCGGGAGAAAAAGTGGGCTAAACGGTTTACACTGGTCGCGATTTAATCGCGAGGCGGCGGCGGCGGCGCGTACATCACGCTCGCGAGGAGTTGCGCCGCGCTCGTTTAACCAGCGCAACTGTAGATCGCTGATAAACACGATCCAGCCATAGCTCGGTGTCATAATATTACAGTCATTATGGTAACAACGTTTTCCTCGCAGTATCGTGCGCCGAACGGTCGCATGCATCGCGATCCACGATCTCCTCCATAAACCCTGGCCGTGAACAACACATTCTACCAGACAATGAGAATCGCACCGTAACGTTCAATCGCTCCGATCGGTACTTAGTCTCTTAATGCAGTTGTCATCGCGATAAGTAGGTACGTCGTTCACGAGTCATTGCGTCATTTACTTACCGTCGAAAACGTTTAGAGTCGTCAGTTACTGAAGACTTCATTTAACGAACGATCTATTCGTCGATGAACTATTTTACGGTTCGTGTTATCTGGTATCAAGACAATGCATTATCAAGATTCGTTATACTTGTCATGATTATTATTATTGTTATTGCACCTCGAGCAAGATTCTCACGTCGATCGTAAACGAGGAAACGATGAATTGATTAGAGGAATTCATTACACGTGCTAAGTATCGCGCCATTGTCTCGGCGCTGCGTCTTGTGAATAATACACGGGCGATGCCATAAACGACAGTTTATGATGTATCAGTTAATAGTCTTCTCCTAGAAGGGCACTTAGCCAGGGCCCGGTGCTCGAGTGACCGGCGCGGCACAGCACCCGTATATTTTATTCATGAATCACGAGGAACACACCCCACGATTAGACGAGATACTCATGAAAATCGGTTCCTTCTTGTAATCCGTAACGACGTGTTTATACCAGAGAGAGGCTCGAGACTTTCGCACGATTTCTCAGGAAAAGATCATCTCCCCGTCTTCGTCGTGCGCTCCTCCGTCTCCCACGAATCCCGCGCCGCGATAAGCTCGAATTTACAATGAGGATACGTCGGGATTCGCGCGCTAAATTTCTCTCGCCTTTCCGAAAACTTCTACTGTTCCTTTTCCGCGGGAGCTTTTATATTCGTCATAAAATTCGGTGCCGAGTTTATGGTTATTAACCCCGTCATTCCGCCACGATCGTTATCACCTCCGCCATTTTTACCGGCTCCTAATTAGAAACTGGATTTGCGAAAGTTTTCAACGTCTTACCCCGTCGTTCATCGCGACGAGTAATATGTCGGGCAACGTATGTATGTAACGTACATGTTACACGATAATCGTCTCTCGTGGCTAGTGTACGTAACGTAGTGTGCGTATTGTGTATCGCGAGGCGGGACAGCTGAATGAACGGCCGTGACAGAAATCTGCAAGTTCATGTCGATACCCGATCACGTTTCGGTTCATCCCGATTCGCAACGAAGCTCTCTTTCTAATGACTATCCGAGGACGCTCGCGCGTCGGGGGCTTTTAACAGTAAATTACAGGTGTCAGCCAATATTTCGTTATTACCCGTGACAGGCGAACTGACGTGCAGCTTTACAAAGTAACCGGGAATAACAATGATTAATATTCGTATAACAACGTAACGACGAATCCGTTCCGCGCGGCGCACGTTACAATAATAACGATGATAACGTTCCGCGCACATGTTGCACGTCGGTTAATTGTCGCGCCTAACCAAATGAATAGTTGTAAAGACAGTTAGACCGTTCGAAGGGTAAGGCAAGGTAAACATCCCGATGTTGTCTCGTTGCCATTACCGCGGCCGGGGCACGGTTATTATCTCGACGATAACATGTAATAAATGAGAGAAAACGAGCGCGCGCCATTATCGATAATTTTCCCTCAGGTGCATCGTACCCTTAATGTCCCTGCTTAGGTGGTTTTCTAACATCTACGTAAACCACCGAACCCCTCCGAGCGCATCGAAAATGAAATTATCGCATGGCCGACCGCACGGGACGCTTTAAATGTATTTCTTCCACGGTAAATCGTAGGCGGCCTGACGAGGGTTTTCTTGATCACACGACACCGGCCTGCCACGCCGTTTGATGGATTCTCGACAGTGAATAATCACGACGGCCCGGAATCCGTTCGAATATCGAGTTTCCAGTTCCATCGCGTGACCGAAGTTGAAATTTAAAACGAATCAACCGAGACATTTAACGTGTGCACCGATCTTTACTTTTACATTTCGATATATTAATGGGGCGATCAATGACGCACTAAGATTTAATGGAAAAAATGGCGATGAGGCCGCGGATCCTCGGGATTTCTGCCGGGATTCTCGAAAAACACGGCGCGAACATCGGCTGAAAGGGTAGATCGGTTGAAAGAGATGGGAGAAGGGCTAGAGAAAGGGTTAGGATAACGGGACCGTCGAGGGCACGGGACTCGGTTTCGCTCCCACAATATGGGACCGCGCGATCCATCCTCGCCGCCGTGGCCATAACGGGGCGCCATTCAGAAAATGGTGAACGCGCATAAAAGAAAAGTCGACGGATCGCGGCCAATAGATACGGGTGAAACTCGAACTGGTTTCGTGGAAAAAGATATACCGGGAGAGCGCAGCCTAACCGGTACGCGCCTCCATTCGACGAGTCGCTCATTTCCCAGAGTAATTCGAACGAATCACGTCCGGTATCCAGTTACCGGCGCCGGGTTCCTGACATCGGGATGATTCGCCGTTAAACCCCTCCACCCTCCCCCCGCGGGAACGAATATTTCAGCCGAATAGAAATTTCTCGCGGCAATTTCCCGCGGATAAATCCCCACCAGCACCCGGTTCAACTAATCTTCCAGAGATCACTGATTCGTGCCACCGCAACTGCGCTACGTCTAGTTAAGACGCATTCGCCGGCTGCAGGGACTTGATTATCCTCCGGCCCGCAGAGATCGACGGAGAATTTGTTGAATAAAAGTTAGAACCCATTGGAAGGGTTCTGCGGTGGGGGGGGGGGGTAGGGTTTGTTTATCCGCGGGGATGTACAGGAAATGTGAAAGGTATCTTCTTCAAGTATGAGGCAATTCCTAAAATCTGCTCGTCCGAAGTAGTAATGCATTTCGATATTACATATGAATAATTTAACTAATGGCGCGAGAGACCATTACATTTTTCTCACAGATATACGTCCTGTTTTTAGAAAAAGTAGCAGAAGACGCTGCGTGTCACGATATCCTGTAAGTTTCAAGACGGAGATCTTACTGTCGCGTGAACATCGTCGAAGAACGTCGGGCGAATCGACAGAGATCGTCCCGATATTGAAACGATAATTGCATCTGGGAACGTAGCGCATACGTATTACATACGCGGTATAGTATATCCGTCGAGCGGGCTGACACTTTAACGACCGGAAACGTGACCGCGTTATTAGCCGTGTTTCCTCGTGATCAAGCCAGTTGCCCTCTTCCTCTCTTCCACTTTTAAACGTCGCCGGACCCTTCTAATCCACTACGAAAACTTTTCGACCAACGCGAGTGAATCTCCGCCGCGTTCCAGGCGGCCCGTCATTATAGACGGTGACTCAGAGAGCAAAACCAGTTTTCGTCGCGCTTGTGCGCTTCCTTTTTTGCGCCACACGGTATATGATGCTATACGCGGGGAGTTTTACCGATCGTACGGGCCCGATGGAATTCGATGGACGGACATTTCTTCACGTGAAAATTCCCTCAAGGCTGCATTCATTCGCGCCTTTCCATTAACCGCGCTCAAAACTCGCCTAACACTCGTCGTCTCACACTTTCGCGATCGACGGTCAACGATATAAAAATATTTTCCGACGTCAAACTTCATTTTTGACAAAGTTCACGTTTTCATAAAATTGTAGATCGTCTCACTGAATCGCTTTATTAAAATTTGCATTTTTCACGGTCGGGTCGTCGAAATGAGTTAATTAATGGACGCGTGCAGCGTGGAAAATGAGCAGGACGGAAAAGCAGCGAGCCAGCGATCCGCAACGCAGCGCAGCACGCCGTTTGGAACTGGAATACTGAATTGGCGCTGATTGGGGAGAGATTCGCGTTTCTTGTTTGCTTTTGGACCGTCGAAAAATCCTGGCACGATGAATAGGCGTTCCAGGAACGTGTTCTCCGAGTCGCGGCGCGATGCTGCGCGGCGCGGCGTGGCCCGTAGAGGAAGAAAAAGTGCAAGGTGAACGGAACGAGTCGGGACGGAGAGATAATCGAAATCTAATGCACCCAGCCAGGGGATTCGTTGATCGTGTTGAACGCGGCCCACGAATACCCGCGTAATCGTTTAATTGTACCCGAGAATGCGCGCGCCAATTGGTTAATTACATTTTTCTTACAATTGTTTATGAACGCTAGTCTTTGAACCCTTTCATTTAGTGATTTATTCTGAGGCGTGAATTAAAAAATTTCGTGTACATCATCTCAAGAATTATTAGAAATATTCATTTTAATGAGACGTTTATGTATTGTAAAACGAAAGATTTTATAGACGCTGGATGAATAAGTGATTAATTGAATCGACAATACGCAATAGATTTACTTAATGATCCGTGGATCGGAAAGCTCGGATGGGAAACGAATAAATATACCGAGCCCGGTTTTGCAACTGTCAATTTTTCTCCTTCGGGCAAGAAGTTATATAGGTGGAGGAATCTCTACTATAAATTCGGATGAATGAAGTTTTATTGCATCGTTAATCATACTATTTACTCGCACGGCGCGCACCTAGCTTTTAAATTAACCCGCGTTTTGCATATTTATTGATTGCGCCGAGATGACTGGCACTCTCCTCGCCGATAAAGGATTAACGATTTAACCGGACTCTCGATTACGATGTTATCGTGAATGTACATTCATATTTATTATGTCCGCGCGGTAATCTACGGTAAACTACGCCCAACAAAAATGTCAAATTGCTTTTCTCACGTAATTAACGGTTCCGCGCGTCTACGTTCCCGCGAAGGCAAATAGTCCTTAAACGCTCTTTATTAGATGTTTCGGCGTTGCGCGTCTTTCGGGTGATTTAAATTTGTAATTTCGTACAAACGCGAAACTTTGAAGTTAAGTAAAAATTCCTGGCGCCGTATATTACGTAAGGTCGAGGCGCGGCCGGGACCAGAAAATGTTTCGGGGAAGCGTTTCAATTTATGGCGCGTTCCCCACCTGCCTTTGCTGGTTCCACGGCGAGGAAGGAAAATACACAAAAGCGAGCGGGGAAAGGGAACGGAGAAAAAATCGAATTTCGTGGTAGAGCCTCGGTACGTGAACCTGGCAAATCCTCGGGATTCCGACTAAACCGGAATGAGGGAATAGGGGAATAAGGGAATTATACGCCTGTCGGGGGTGTGGTTCATTTTTGATGCCGAATGTAATCGACTGCGCTTTCTCCGAAATGAAAACAGTCGGCGAAGTCAAGGGAAAGTCANTAAATATGGACATTTTTAGTCGTATCGCGGTATCGTCCTGCCAGGGACGGAGACGTGATCGACCGAATAGCCGCGAGGACCTCCGTTCCCCGTTGAATATCTGCCGGTCTACTCTCGCGATGATTCTTGGCGTGCGTGTAAGGCGCGATTAGGGGTGTGGTGGAAGACGGCCGCGGGTTGGGGCGAGCGAGGAGAACGAGGAACAAGGGGACAGGGTCGAAGCAACGCGCCGAGGAACAAGAAGAAGACTACAGCGAGCGTTAAAAAAGAGAAGTCGATGCACGAATTGCGATGCAATTTGATCCCCCGGCCAGGTTCTTCTTCTGCCACTACGAAGACGGCGACGGCGAGGACGACGACGACGACGACGGGGCTGAAGTTGGTAGTCCTCGAGCTCACTTGACGTGAATGAGGTGACAGGCATTGTCCCACATGTTCTCTCGTGTACTCGCGTCTCTTGCCCTCTTTGATCGCATATACATATAATGCGTTCTCCCCGCGTGCACGCGGCACCTTTTTGAGATTTCTCCGCTCCTTCTTCGCCTCCCTCTTCCCCATTTTCTTGTTCTTCCTCTTTTGCCCCTCCGCTCGCTCTGTTCTTCCATCCCCGCTTCTTTATCTTCGAAATCTTTTTCTACCTCGCCTGCTTCGTCTACCACCTCCTATTCTCGACGTCTATCGTCGACGTATCTCCGCCGCCACCTCGCCCGCGCCCGTCCATTCATATCGTATCGGAATCGACGACGATTAACTTTCTCCGTGTGAATTTTTAGACTTTTGGGCACCGGCCTCCGCGACGCTGGATCATTCCTGCCACAGGTTTTATTGGACCTCTAAATTTTACTTTATGACTCGCGAACGGAGAAGAGAGAATCGAGCGCGCGTCTCTGTGATATCGGCGAAACTCGGGACGTTTTCACGGCCACGATTAATTTTAAAACGTCTGGAGAACCGCGCGTCTCCCAAGTATTCAAGAATACTGGGAAAACATATGCTAATCGCCCGTAAAGTTAATTACAGAGTAATTCCATCCCGAATTCTATTTTAACTCTAAACATAGCAGTATGGATATTAGCTTTTTGCCAACGATTCAAATAAACAAGCTCTAAAACGTGCTGTAAAATTTAACAAAAACCAGTTTCGTATTTTTAATTATTTTATTCACGTAATTAGTCAACGGCGTCTCACGTCGTTTTCTTTTTAAGAATTCTGCATTCTTCGGGTAAGTACAGGAATAATTTATTTTATGTTCCCCGGAGATGATTAGTCAACGAGGATGGGGCCGCGCGTTAATTGGTTGGCTCCTTAGTTGTTAATCGAACGGCGAGTTCCTGCGGGAGTATCCCTCAATGGATTTTCGGAGCGCGCGGTGCGCTTCGCGGTACCTCACGTTCCACGGGCACCACCNCCTCCGCTCGCTCTGTTCTTCCATCCCCGCTTCTTTATCTTCGAAATCTTTTTCTACCTCGCCTGCTTCGTCTACCACCTCCTATTCTCGACGTCTATCGTCGACGTATCTCCGCCGCCACCTCGCCCGCGCCCGTCCATTCATATCGTATCGGAATCGACGACGATTAACTTTCTCCGTGTGAATTTTTAGACTTTTGGGCACCGGCCTCCGCGACGCTGGATCATTCCTGCCACAGGTTTTATTGGACCTCTAAATTTTACTTTATGACTCGCGAACGGAGAAGAGAGAATCGAGCGCGCGTCTCTGTGATATCGGCGAAACTCGGGACGTTTTCACGGCCACGATTAATTTTAAAACGTCTGGAGAACCGCGCGTCTCCCAAGTATTCAAGAATACTGGGAAAACATATGCTAATCGCCCGTAAAGTTAATTACAGAGTAATTCCATCCCGAATTCTATTTTAACTCTAAACATAGCAGTATGGATATTAGCTTTTTGCCAACGATTCAAATAAACAAGCTCTAAAACGTGCTGTAAAATTTAACAAAAACCAGTTTCGTATTTTTAATTATTTTATTCACGTAATTAGTCAACGGCGTCTCACGTCGTTTTCTTTTTAAGAATTCTGCATTCTTCGGGTAAGTACAGGAATAATTTATTTTATGTTCCCCGGAGATGATTAGTCAACGAGGATGGGGCCGCGCGTTAATTGGTTGGCTCCTTAGTTGTTAATCGAACGGCGAGTTCCTGCGGGAGTATCCCTCAATGGATTTTCGGAGCGCGCGGTGCGCTTCGCGGTACCTCACGTTCCACGGGCACCACCTCACCCCGCGCCCTTCCGCTCCGAGTTCCATCTCACTGAGTCAGTCGTAGCCAACGGCGATTAAAATCTCTCGGTATGACTACACGAATCTCCGAAGGCATCGCTCGAACAGCTTCACGATCAGCTTGTCAGAAACGTTCCGTTGAATTACAATTGCAAACAAGACGCGCATCCGTGAAATTCGGCGAAACGTCCGATTCATACGAGTCTTACGCTCGCAGCATAGAAACGACACCCTCACAAAATCATTACTCAGTTCTTTCGTTTTCATTTTCTCTTACAACGGTCCCGTTTATTACTCACCTTTTTCAAAATGATTTCATTCGTGTAATTAATCGATCGAAGTTCGGCGAAATATCCGATTCGTACGAATCTTACGCTCGCAGCATAGAAACGACACCTTCACAAAATCATTACTCTCAGTCCTTTCGTTTTCATTTTCTCTTACAACGGTCCCGTTTATTACTCACCTTTCTCAAAATGATTTCATTCGCGTAATTAATCGATCGAAATTCGGCGAAACATTCGCAAAATCATTACTCTCAGTCCTTTCGTTTTCATTTTCTTTTACAACGGTCCCGTTTATTACTCACCTTTCGTCCTCAAAATGATTTCATTCGCGTAATTAATCGATCGAAATTCGGCGAACCATCCGATTCATACGAGTCTTACGCAGCATAGAAACGACACCTCAAAATTATTACTCAGTCCTTTCATTTTCACTTTCTTCCACAACGACCACCGTCGGCCCATTTGTTACTCACTATTCGTCCTCAAAATGATTTCATTCGCATAATTAATCGATAATCGGCGCTCGTCGAACGACCGTCGTTGGGCGCGATAAAAGTGAAGCGGTA
>SMSR01000101.1:36547-53579 GCA_019453355.1 Ceratina japonica
TCTAAACATAGCAGTATGGATATTAGCTTTTTGCCAACGATTCAAATAAACAAGCTCTAAAACGTGCTGTAAAATTTAACAAAAACCAGTTTCGTATTTTTAATTATTTTATTCACGTAATTAGTCAACGGCGTCTCACGTCGTTTTCTTTTTAAGAATTCTGCATTCTTCGGGTAAGTACAGGAATAATTTATTTTATGTTCCCCGGAGATGATTAGTCAACGAGGATGGGGCCGCGCGTTAATTGGTTGGCTCCTTAGTTGTTAATCGAACGGCGAGTTCCTGCGGGAGTATCCCTCAATGGATTTTCGGAGCGCGCGGTGCGCTTCGCGGTACCTCACGTTCCACGGGCACCACCTCACCCCGCGCCCTTCCGCTCCGAGTTCCATCTCACTGAGTCAGTCGTAGCCAACGGCGATTAAAATCTCTCGGTATGACTACACGAATCTCCGAAGGCATCGCTCGAACAGCTTCACGATCAGCTTGTCAGAAACGTTCCGTTGAATTACAATTGCAAACAAGACGCGCATCCGTGAAATTCGGCGAAACGTCCGATTCATACGAGTCTTACGCTCGCAGCATAGAAACGACACCCTCACAAAATCATTACTCAGTTCTTTCGTTTTCATTTTCTCTTACAACGGTCCCGTTTATTACTCACCTTTTTCAAAATGATTTCATTCGTGTAATTAATCGATCGAAGTTCGGCGAAATATCCGATTCGTACGAATCTTACGCTCGCAGCATAGAAACGACACCTTCACAAAATCATTACTCTCAGTCCTTTCGTTTTCATTTTCTCTTACAACGGTCCCGTTTATTACTCACCTTTCTCAAAATGATTTCATTCGCGTAATTAATCGATCGAAATTCGGCGAAACATTCGCAAAATCATTACTCTCAGTCCTTTCGTTTTCATTTTCTTTTACAACGGTCCCGTTTATTACTCACCTTTCGTCCTCAAAATGATTTCATTCGCGTAATTAATCGATCGAAATTCGGCGAACCATCCGATTCATACGAGTCTTACGCAGCATAGAAACGACACCTCAAAATTATTACTCAGTCCTTTCATTTTCACTTTCTTCCACAACGACCACCGTCGGCCCATTTGTTACTCACTATTCGTCCTCAAAATGATTTCATTCGCATAATTAATCGATAATCGGCGCTCGTCGAACGACCGTCGTTGGGCGCGATAAAAGTGAAGCGGTACACGCGCGTGTACATATACGTAAGTGTAAGAGACGTCCCGGCAGCGTGCTCGAGACTGCTAACGACACTCGACCACGCGCATTTCGCGTTATTACCGCGCGTTTACGACATCTTTACACCAGCGTGCTCGGCGGCGTGGCACCGCGCCGCAACAGGTTGCAGCACCGCGCGGCACCCCCGGTGCATTTACTACGCATGCAGTAAACCGAATAAGTCCTGCTTTGTTAAACGAGCCGGCTCCCCATGGGAACAGAATCATTTCGGTAAGTTAGTCTCCGCCGCGGTGCTCTTTGCTCAGCGGCGCCGTTCTCCGCCGTTTTATTTAATTAACAGCTGCCAGGAAATTAGCGAGCCTCCACCGCGCTACGCGCGTCCCGCGATATCCACCCCTACGTACGTACGTACGCACGTGCCGCGGATGAAATTTACTCGATTTTTCGCTCTCGCCGCTGCTGTCTCGCGCGAATTAACACCAGAGAGAACGATTGCAATTTCGTTTATAGTAGCTTAATTTAATTCCCCTAATACTGAATGGAAGTTTGCTTTTCTGTGGAATTCTTATTAATTTGTTTTATAATTGATACATTATTGGGAGGAAGTGTTTGGAAATGGTAATGGTTTGTCGTGTCTCACTATTATAAGTATCTCGCGAAGCTTTTGGAGCGTACGTGTTAGATTATCTTTTATTGTTTTATTTAATTAAGCGGTGTTTGCTAGTTGTTAGGAGAGTCTCTCGAGAGTAGTGTATAATGCTGAAAGCAAATTTTACCACTTAAATTGACGTAATAGCTGTTTCACTTATCTATCCTTCGCAGTTAGTATACCTGTATTATAAATACTTGTCAGTCTCTTCCGACTGATAAATTTTAATATTGCTATCTCAAATTACATATTCATAATTTAAATATTCGAATGGGAGGCTGAAAATCGAGTTGTGAAATATTGCACTGACAAATTCCGATAAATATAGGATAGAATTGATGTCGTAGTCGAGACAATGGTTATTAAATTCATGCCCCTGAAAGAATTATAAATGTATTGAAATGCTGCTGAGATTTACGGGTCGCCGGTTGGAAATGCGTGTTACGAGACGATGCAGCTTTAAATCGTCGTGGAACTATCGGGCAAATTAATTAAGCCCACGGAGGCCGGTAATTAACTCGCCTTCAAATCTGTTGGCCCGTCTAATGAATATTCCGGACCTGTTCTGTACTAGGCGCATTCCTCGCCCGATTAGCCTGTATCGAGCTTTGTCATCTTTTACAATTCTCCCCGACGCGTTCGCCACGACGGACCGGCTCTTACTGAGTTTTAGATTTCCATTTTTCCGGCTCGTTTTCCCATACAAGGCTCACGTAACGATCCCGACAGTTCCTGGAAAACGCTAAATCCGTGAACAGGCAAGCAAATCGTCCTGAAATTTCGAACGCCATTCACAAAATCTGATACGTTTCTATTGAAACAGCATGCGAAATCATTTTCAAAGACGAATTCTAAATTTTCACGGCCATCTTCGTGCGTTAGCATAATTTTCGTTGTCGATAGATTATGACAATGAACAAAATAATTCCCGGTTGCGCTCTAATCGGTGCAGGAACACTGCACACCGCGACGGGGCCCCATTAATATTGTAAATTCTTGCATCACAACAAAATATTTGCTTTTGAACGGTGCCCTGTTTGTATAGGTGCACGCGGGCCTTCCAAGGTCTCCGCTTCTTTCTTTCAATTCTTTCGCCCTCTCGTTTTCGTCCAAAGGATCTCTCGTCTCCTTTTCTTCGCCTCGTCCGAATTTACTACTCGGTCCGAAAACGTTCGCCCACAAACAGCACGTGGTGACTACGATTTCACGTTCGGCTCAGCTTCGGCAATGCCATTGTTATTTTCCAACCTTCCTTTCCGAAACATGCCTCTTTTCTCTCTGCGAAAGTTCGCCGAAAAAATTTTTGGAAAGTTTTGAGAAATCGTTCATAATTATTTTTGCGAGAAATACCAATAGAATATATTTTTAGTAATATATTTTCATTGAATAGTATTTATTTATTTATTTATTTATTTATTTATTATACGGGTTAGAAATCCCTTTAAGGTACAAAAGATAATAGTAAGAGCAGTACAGTTGGCATAAATATGATATGAGTTAAAATGAGAGAAAATGAGTAGATAACTTAGTGGGGAATATTATATCAATAATGACAAGAAATGATCACGAAGCTTACGTCTGATGACAGGTACAGAGTCATGGAAGATGTCAAATAAGTGGCTAAGTCTATTAGTATTATATTTTTATTTATTAGAAACAATTCGATTTTGTTCTTGAAAATGAATTATACTTATCATAAATATCTTTACGTTCCTTCGACCAATAACAATGGATGTTCGAACAATATTTCCAAAAACCTCTTCGAACAAATTATACGCGACGCGAAGCCCGCGTAGCGCAGCGATCTATCGTTCACGATGATCACGCTTCCCGCTTGTTTCCTCGTTGAAATCGTCGGCGCGGCAGCCGCGTCCGATCCTCCGTGGATCGGGGCATTATACGACGAGCAATAATTACGAATTAACCGTACCGATAATCGTTAATTTCGCGTAATGGGCCGGTGCCTCGGTTATCTCGCAACGGAGCAGCGAGGCTCACGCTCGAAATCAAGTCATTCGCGTTGCATTACGATCGCATTATGATTACCCCGCGTAGTAATTTGCGAGCGGCTCTCGGTAATGCCACTCTTCGCTTCATGCGCCGCGCGCAACGTTTTGCAACTCGGATTGCACTTATCTGTTGCTCTCTATCGTTGCTCTTTGTGTGCCTCGAGGGATCATCACCGGACGTCTTTTTTTTTTTTTGCGAGCGGTAAATGGGACCTCGCTCGACCCCGCGGTATTTCGCTTCGTTTCTCGTATTTACCTTCAATCGCCTCTTCCATCCTCGTTCCCTTTGCCTATTCCCCTTTCAATCATCGTCGACTAATTAGCGTGCGACTTGCGAAATCCAGCTCGTTTTTAATTCCACGTGTTTCACGCTCCCCTGTATTAGAAGAAATTGCTCGGGTCGATCATAATGAAGTTCCTTTCCAAAAACACATGGAACGAACGTCGAGCGATCGCTAGCTGGATCAAGGAAACATGTGTTCGCCAAGTGCGCAGTCCTTCGACGCCTGTACCGGCATTCAAGTCACCGCGGGCGCGATTAAATTTCAAGCCCACCTCGTATTACGGAATCCAATAACCGAATCGCGTTTTCCCGCAGGAACGTCGGCGCTTGAAAGGAAGTTCGACGGTTGCGCCCCGCCGGCCGGGCACAAGCTGGTGGAAAAGGGTTCCGACCCCCAAGGTGGAAAAAAAGGGACTCATCGTCGTGTAATTTGTGGCGCGAGTCGCTACCCCCTCGTTCCACGAATTCGATTAAACGCGGAACGTGTAATTTGCTGGTGACCTCGCGGCGGCCGCGTCAATGGAGTAACAATTCTTTTCCTTCCCCCGTGTCGTTTCCTCCCCCTCACGCGACGCCCCGCCGCGAAAAACGGTCCGTCGGGGGCAGGAAAAACCGAGTTACCAGTTCGCCACGGTTTCGAGTTACACACTCGTTCGGTTTGCACCGCTACGAGCGTACAGCGTTGGAAGAAGCGGACCGGATGCCCNCGGGGCAGGAAAAACCGAGTTACCAGTTCGCCACGGTTTCGAGTTACACACTCGTTCAGTTTGCACCGCTACGAGCGTACAGCGTTGGAAGAAGCGGACCGGATGCCCGCCGGCCGGAAGTAAATATTATTCCCGTAGATGCATCAAGCTCTCTCCCAGGAACGCTACAATGCGTCGATTGTGTACGTTCCGCGTCCATTCAGAGAGGTTCGGCTCGCGCAGCGGCACAAGAAATTCGGTACACGGCGATGCTGTCGAAGGTGAAACGGCCGTCGGAGTGGGAGCAGCGAAGCGATTGGAGGAAGCATGCTGTTTTTCAAATTTCCCAAGCCGGAGATCGACGAGAAAGAGAGAGAGAGAGAGAGAGAAAGAGAGCCTCGTACCTTTTGTCGAGACGTCCACTCGGATTCTCCTCGCGAAACGGTTCACTGGAGGACCACGATTATCGGCGCTTTTCTTCGTCGCTGTATCGCTCATCTACCTTCTCAGGCCTTTCAAACGCGAATGCATTCGCTTCGTCTCCGTCGTCGCCAGTCGCCGTGACTCGCAATAGTGACGGGACGTCCGCGATGACAGCTACGCAGCCGGATTCGAATCGCCTTCCTCCTTTTGCTTTTCTCCGCTCGTTTCGCTCCTCCGACTCGCGTTTCTTTGCCCGTTGTTCCAGCCCACTGTCTCAATTCGACCTGTCCAAAAAATCTATAGAACCATTATTATGTCGTACAAGTATTCGTGTTTAATGCTCGAAGAACGATCTAGCGAGGAAACGAATGTAATTTTCTCGATGGCAGGGAAATATCTTGCATCTCGATATCGTCATTATTAAATAAAAATAATTATTTCGTTTAAAGAGATGAATAAAATCATTTTTTATTTCTACTCGAGTAAAGCTACTCGTCATAGATCGAATTTAGGATCTGATGTTTCGTAGATTAGGCTCGGATACAGGAATGTGAAAACGGCCGGAGTTTCGAACTTGTTTCGTTGCGCAGGAAACGTGAGCGCAGCGAGCGCAGCCGAAAAACCGGGGGGATGGAAGGGCAAGGAGGGCGCCCACCCCCGCTGGACGAGTTCATTTTCCACGACGTGGGGATGTCGACTGGCAAGCTCCGGCTCTCCCGAAGTCTACGTGGAATTCTTGGAGGGGAAGATTTATTTTTCTGAAGAGGACGCCTAATGGCGTGCCACGAACCGAGAAACTCTAAAGTGGCTGAGTTACGACCTTGTAAGCGAGGCTTCCATAATGTCGGCATCGATTCAGTTTCCACCTTCCTCGTCCTACGCGCCGCGCTCCTCGCTCGTTTCTTTCCGCCAGGTTTTTCCGAAAATTCTTTCCAAAGGGGTGCGTCCCGCTGGCTGCGAAAAAGAAGCGAGGCGGGTGGTCTTCACACTCGGAGAATATCCGAAATGGCGAGAGAAAAAGAGGAACTGTTATCTAGTCCGTTGTTCCCGATTTTTGTCCGTGAAAATTCACACTTCCATTGGCTACCTAAGATGTCGAGGGAACGTCGACGCGGCGAACGCACATGTGCCGTTTCCCGCAGGATTTAAGGACGTCGAAAAAATTTTGTTAAATATCGCTGTTTATGGAAGCTTGTCTCCGGCCGATGTCTTCGCGTCTTCAAATATCATATTTCAACGTTGAAGCAAAATTCCTCAAATCGTTGGCAAACGGTCCGGCGTCCTTTTTGCCCCTCGGAACGCTACATTCCGGGTTCGCGGCGATGTGTCCCGTGAAATCCTGCCAACAGTTCCGAACGAAACAGGAAATAAAATATCGCGCCTCTCTCTCTTTTCCTCATGGGCGCAAGTCCGCGCGGCGAATTTCGGCGACGGGATAATAATGCAATTAGATTTCGAGAAAGTTAAAAGCCTCGCGAGTTTACGATCGTGTTTCCCCGGCGACTTTCGATTTCGCAGCGACCCGGCCGGCTACAATGTAAATAAAACTGCTCGCCTTCTATAAAGTTCGGAAGAAGGAGGAATAACGAGCCGGTGGAAGAAAAGTTGAAGAGCCGTCTTGTAATTTAACGTAGGAAAGAAACCGGTTTCCTGCAAAACACAGAAACGAGTCCTCCTTCGTTTATCCACCGTCACGGAGCCAGCGAGAGAGTGAACAAGAGAGACAAAGGAGGAAAAAGAAACGGGCACGAGAAAAAGACGGAGCAAGACAGATAGAGGAGCGGCGAAGAGGGGGTTCAGGCGAAGGAGAAACCGTGGGCCATCCGTTTTCCTCTATACAGCTGCGTTGGAAAAGCGGACGTCTTTCGAAAAGCACGTACGAACGAAAGATGGCGGCTTTCCACGGTGGTGAAACCTGTTGCCAAAGCCCCGTCCGCCCCCTCTCACCCGAAACGTTCTAAGCATCCACGGCTCCTTATCCGCTCTCCTCCACCGCCGCCCCCTTCGCCCCGCTGCGCCCTACACGCTTTTGAAATTCTCCTCCGTCACTGCCCGAATGGACTGCATCAACAAAACCCTGATCTTCCGTATGGTTTTCGGAGTGAAAGCGTTCTCATGGAAAGTAAATTAACTGTTCCACCCCTTTCCTCATTTCGTTCCACTGACGTTTCAGAAACATCGTACCACGAAAATTTATAACAGATAATCGTGTGAATTATCGCATTAAATAACCATGAGTTTTAATATATTTGATAAAACATATTTACATATAAATCGTTTAATTTGCACCTGCTGCGATAATTCAATACCAATCAGGCGCAAGATCCTCGGTCGTGAATTATTTTTAAGTATCTCCACGAGTTCTGAGAAAAACTCGATGCGCCGCCATCTTTTGAAACGCTCTCCGTTCCTTTTCGAAGCAACGTAGCGGCAGAGCGGAGGCCCGGGTGAATTTTTCACTGAGTTTTCGACGCGGATCACACGGTGCATTCCAGAAACACGAACAAGCGCACAAAGAGGCTGGGAATAAAAGAAGCGAGAGGTCGGATCGCGAGCGCGCAAAGAGCGAAGCAATTAAGCTTTCCCCTGATTTATTTCAGGCATAAATAATTTCGTAGAAGTACTAATTATCGCCTCCGCTTTGAATCTATATCTCATCCCTCACCCTCGACCGACGAGCGCGCACACACATACATATAGACGCTCGCGCGCGTTCACACACCCGATTCTCTTTCTCTCTTTCTCGTCGTCGTTAGCTCAAGATGAAAGCACCCGCTTCTGCGTGGCCAAACTTCCCGTGAAGCGATAAATTTCTAGAAACAATAGGAAACTCCGAGGCTAGACAATAGAAGAAATATATGTACCGCGTAGAGTCGTGCGCACCGCCGCACGGTGGACGGAAGCGCGGCTTCGAGTTTATTTTTGGGGAAAAAAGAGGGCGCCGGTGCCGGTGCGGGGACCGAGGCGAAGGGGTGAAAAAGAAGCGGGCCAATTCCGTCTCTCGCCCGTGTCTCTCTCCTTCCCTTCCTTTTCACCGGGGACCTGAGAAAGCGAGAGAGGATCAACAGCGTGTCCTGTAGATTCACTCTCGAGATTGCGAACTGTTGGTCAAACACCACTGAAAAATAAATGGTAGCCTTGATTTTCTTTGGCGCCGTCGGGCTCAAAGAAATTCGGCTATCGTTAAGGGACAGGATTTAGCGCGAGCAATTTCCTCAAATGTTAAACTTGACGATCTCCGATTTCTTCTTTTAGAAATCTTGTCCCCCACCGCATAAATTTTCTAAACGTAGTCTGACATTAAAAAGCCTCGGTGATATGCAGATTTGAGAAAACTAAGAATAACGTTTTCTAACACATTTCAAGTTTTTCATGAATTTCTGAAAATATAATATCGAAAGTCTTACGTTTAATCGAGAACGTTTCGTGGAAGCAACGCGAGGCCGTGTTGCTTTTAAGATTCGTCGATTTCCTACTATTCAAAATAATGGGAAACGTCTGTTGAACGTCAGTCAACGTCAAGCTGCGTCGCTCCACCCCCGTGTTCCACGGACAGTCGGGGAAAAAGGAAGCAACAAAGCAGGAGAATTATCTATCTTTGGCCGACTGGGCTACGCTCCTCCGTCCAAGCACAATAGGAGCCGAATTAGTTTGGAACGTTAATTACACCTCGTGCGCTGCCCGATGACACGTTGCCGTCGATAAATAACGAAGAGACGCGACGCTTCGTTTTATTCGGACTGTAATTAGATTGAAAAATGACCCGATACCTGAAATCGTTCCCTCGGGATAAGTCAGCAACAATTTTATTCTCGTGTTTGATCCGGCCGAAACCATCGATCAGCCTGGATTATAAAAATCTGTGAACTTTATGGTTTGAAAATCTTAAGAAGTCAAGTACGGTTTCATAGTCAAAAATCCTGTTATACTTGTAAATAATTGTTGAAATTATAATATTGTCAGAAGATCGTGATGTTGGAGTAAATGGTAAATGGTAATGGTAAATGGTAATGGTAAATGGTAATCAAATAAAGAATTGATGATCTCTGACGGAATTAATTATAACGAAACAATTGAGAATCAGGTTTGACGCGACGAAACGTCGAGAACGCGTCCATCGGTAAGAAAAGGAATCGCAGCAAAGTGGCAAGCTGTTTTTCCAACGCGCTTAACGACCACGACGGGAAGACAAATGGAAGAAGACGTTAATTACACGGGGGTCCCTGAAAATGAATTTAACCAGGTCGGGTTATCTGCGAGCGAGATCGGTGCAAGGAGGGAAAGGGGCGTGTCCGCTTCTTGCGTTACTCACCTCGGAAAAGAGCGAAAGGAAAGAGATCGCCCGTCGAGATCGAAGCTGGTGCGGGCCTCGCCAAATAGTTTTCCGAAAAATGTTCGTGCACTTGTTCCGTGAGCTCGGGCGGAAGAACGGGGGAGAGGAAAGAAGCGGAGGGAACTCTCACCTGTCCGCGATGTGTTTCCCTCTCTTTCGCAGGCGAACAGACGGATGATCGATCACGGAAAACGAGGGGGAGAAAAACGCAGCGGCGGCGACTGCGGGCTGAACGCGTAACGAATGATCTTTAAATTTTTGCTCCGGAGAACAACAAACGCGGAGAGAACTCGACGGTAGCAGTTTGCTCGAGCACCGGAGGTGGAACGGAACTCGAGCTCGAGCAACTTTTGATATCGGAAGGAACGATACGGAAACGCGATGTTTGATCGGTTACAAAACAACGCGAGGGGGAAAGTTTTCAGAGTTCCAGCCTCGTGAACGATTTCCCAGCACTTTTGACGGCTTATTGGCGTTGAAATCGAGTTGGCCAACTGATTTTTTCTGCTCCACTTCTTTGCGGAGCGAGGGGAAATTGGAATATAACCGAGACCAAAGTGCTCCCAAATTTTATCAAAACTTTTCTTCTTCTCCCTTCCACTCTTATACCGAACAACGTACAAACGAAAGTAACGCATTGAGTCTCGCGCGAACAGCCCGACAGATTTTTATCAGAACGGGTTTCGCGAATATGTAATATGCGATATTGTTGTTCCAAAAATCACGTCGCTAACTAAATAACGCATCCGACTGTAAAAACGTTCGCGCGTACAAGTAGCAAAATGCTAATAAAGTATAATGGTAAGAAAATCGAATCCGAGCGAGCGAGAGAAAGTGAGACGGCGCGGTAAATGATCGGTAGCGTAGAAACAATTGGGATCGGTACCATTCGCCTTCGGTTCCGTTCCCGATCCGCTAACTAATGAGTGATCACGGCAGAAAACACGTGCAACGCGCTCGAATCTCGCGTCTCCTCGGCTTCGGTTTCGATAGTCCCTCATTACTCGAGACCGCGTTCGAGTAACGACCTCGACGGAGATCTCAGAACGGGGTTTTTTGTATCGCGGGGTCGAAGTCTCTCGCCGTGCCGCGGCGCGCTGCGCTGATCAGAATCGCACGATAACGTTCCGGCTTGGTGGTTGCTACGTAGACGTCGTAAATTATGGCCGATCGAGTTCGGCGAGCACCGGCCAACTCGGTTTCTTCAGGATTCGAAGGTGAATATCTGCGGTGGATCCTTCTATCCTTGAGACGGGCCCGGATCGAGCACCGAGCCATTTCCCGCGGCTAGCCCAGCAGAGCAAATCCGCGTTGATATCTCTTTATCCATCGGCTCTCTTTTTCTCTCTCTCTCTCTATGTATCTCCCCGCGATTCGCCGGTTTCCACGTTCCGAGTCGTCCGGTGCGACCCATTAAAACTTCGATAATCGTCTTATTGTTAGAGGTTCACCGAGACTAGAATAGATCGCCAATAAATGGACCATCTCTGCTAACTCTTATTCGGCCTTATTTCGGAATATTATGTTGATGATTTTACTGTCGAAAAAATGCGGACTGCGAGTACTCCGTGAAATTGTTACGATATAGCAGTTGTCGCGGTAGGATGATTAAACGAGGATTTATTTAATTAGTATGGAAGCATTTCCGTCTCCACCCTGACAGATTAACTCGAGAAAGTCGAACAAGAAGCAGAAGATAAAGAACCGAGCGAGGGAGAGACGTGGAAGACAAAGAAGTTCGCTCCTAATGGCGTTTTCTCAATGAATGTTTCCTTTGTCTTGACCAAACAACGGAGTGCCGGGACCTGTCTTACTTCGGGGCTCATTCGTGAGATAAATAAATTCAGAAATTTTCGCAGCTCGAACGCTAGTGAAAGGAGACCGTGTTAATTGCGGCCCTATTGTAATTTAAAAATAGTCCGCGGAAAAACGGCGAATTCAATCCGAACGTACTAATAATGAAATCAACGTAGTCGAAGCGACGTGTTTCTTCCCCCTTGATCATTTTTAAAGTCGCTAATGCCCTCGTGAATAATTCGTCACGACGTCTTCGTCAGTGTCTTCCATTTCGAGGGGCGTAATTAGAAATTCCATTTCTTCATGGCGATCTTCCCGGTCCCGTCTCACAGTTAAAAATGTCACCGTCCAAGTAAACCTTCGTTTTATCCGCTCTGCTATTGCCTGATAATCAATTAAATATTTTAAGAGCATCCTTCCAGCAAACAATTTTCTACTCAAAAATTTAGTCGAGTCTCTACAAGACCCGATCTGCTAACATCGGCAATTTGTAAATTTGTTTGTCGTACAGAAGCTGTAAGAGCGAATCTAGAAGGTTTCACGAGTTTTCGGTGACTCGTCTGGCTTTTAAGAGACGGCTAGGCAATTAAAAATCGTCAGCGGAGAATAGAAGGGAATAGGAAGGCGACCCAAAGTCGGCTTAGGAATAATTCACGGGGTGGCCCTCTGATTCCGGACCAGTCGAAACAGCCTCGTCCCACGACGAAAATGAGTATACGTATAATCAGGCGGCGGAATACATATCGTTCAGCGACGAGCAATAAAAGTTCGAAAGCGGAAAGGCCGCGGCCACGGCGGCGACTTGTCAGTTGTCACGAACACTCCGACGGGTAGAGGATTGGCACACTGACACAGTGGCGTGCTGCATTATTAAACCGGCAACAGCCCGTCCAAGGACGCAGTTCCCGAATCGGCCCCCGAGCAAAAATTAGCTGGCTGTCACTCAACCGTGGAATTAGCCCGCGAGCTGTACCGTCCTCTGAACGACTGGCCATTCCTCTTCGACTGCGCCGGATCCACTGTCGTTCCTCGCGCCGCGAGATCTAATTGACCAAAGATTATCGACGGAATAGACTTCCTGTTAAAATCTAGCATTAAATTGTAACTACGTATCAAAGTGACTCGTACTGTACAATTGAGGAGTGATCAGCCAGTGTGTTTCCAATTTACTCATGTTTTTATCAACGAACAAATTGTAAATGAATTTTAAAGGATTAAATAAAATTGGCAGCGACGTATCAAAATATCGCTTCAAACCATTACGGATACCGACTGCTATCTGCTCGCTATGAGCAGTCCAGGGAAAAAAACATTTTTCTTTTCCTCTGCTGCGAGCAATATTTTGATTTCATAAATGATGTATCAAATCCCGCGTGTTTCCTGCGACACGAAAGAAATTCCCCGTTGTAGTATCGACGTACTTTGAATGCGAGGGTGCGAGAAAGAGAGAGAGAGAGAGAGAGAGGAGGCAGCGGCGAGGGAAGGAAGGCGTGCGGGGGGAAAGGATGGTCCAGAGAGAAGCATCTTCGCAGGTCCACGTCTCTCGACCCCATCTGATTCCCTCTCCTCCTCTCTCCTCTTCCCCGCTGTCCTCTCACATTCACTCTCACTCTTAGCTTTTATCTTTCCCTGACTCCGATCTTTTCCCGCTTTCTCCCCGTCCGAGCCCCGGCCCTCTCTTCCTCTTTCTTCCCGTTTTTTCCGCGTCGCCTTCCGTCCTGCCGTGCCTCTTCCTTCCTCCATCCTGCCTCTTCGCGTCCGTCCACCTGCTTCACCCTTCTCTCGCACAGCACACCACCCTTCGCCGGCACCCTCGCGAACCATCCGAGCTATCCGACCCCCCTTTGGATATCTCCATACGCCACTTACCGGGCTCAGGATGTTCTCCGTGCGTACGTGCGTGGAATCTGCGGGAGCGTCGATAAGGCGGCGCGTTATTATATTCTTAGTTTATTTGCGTTAAGATTTTAATTTAGAATCTTAGCTGGAAATAGACGAGGGTAACAAATTTCGTGGATGATCGGGCAATAAAGTATAATACGAAGTTTTTAATGTATGTAAAGATTAAAATTCTCTACGGGAGATACACGTGTGTATGTACAAGATCTATCACGCGTTGAACGTTATTGTTGCTTGTACGGAAATTCCGACGTCGCGAATGCAAAAAATATACGATGAACTATTTAAGAATGCACCTATTCGAGGAAGAGACGGATCTGACGCCTTAAGCTTTCCAGCCAACCGATCCCTCGACGCCTCCTCCGAGCTGCATCAACAACCCCCGGGTGATTAAAAGCAATAAAGCCGAAGTAATAGCGCGCATAGGGGTCCGCGGTAAAAAGAGGCTCGACGATAAAAAAAGAAACGTTCCTTATCGTTGCCGATCGGTTACTCGAGCTTGAGCGTCACTGTCCTCCGGCCCGTGCTCCTTCCCTTTCTCGCCTGGAAAGGGGTGGCCACCCCTGTCCGACTGTAGAACGTTGTCGCTGGAGGCGGCAGCGACGACGGGCGATGGTCAGAGAAAGCGACGCTCATCCGCAGAGAGACGCCGGCGACGACGACGACGCCGAGATCGACGTGGATCGAGGAAAAAGAGCGAGAGATACGGGGTGGCAGGCCAGCTAAGGGGGTGGACTTTAGAGTCCAGCCAAGGGGTGCCATGGCGACTGGACAGTAGGGATGGAAGGCAGAGAATTTACGCCCGCCGGTGAATTCCTACAGAACCTCGTATCGCGCGCACGCACCCGTCCACGCATATGTGTGTGCGTACGGTCGGTTACGCACACGCGCGAGATAAAACGGAAAATTCACGCGCGTCCGTGAATTGTGTTTCGCTCCCCATACCGAGGAGTATCCATAAATTTTGCAACACATGGACCGAGGGAAGCTCGTCGAGCTACTTGATGATTTGCACGCTGTTATTAGCTGCGGCACGCTGTTTCTTGCATGTGTTGACACGTGTCCCGCGCATGCTACGCTCCGTTGAAAGTTGTAAATGATATCGGCTGGACCTCTGCGGTGTATGTGGGCTTCTGGGACTTTCGCAACTATGTACGCAACAAGGTTACAAATATTTGTCTCTCTCTTGTGCGATTACAGTTTGTTCGAATTCATTTGACTCGATGCGAGTCTCGTAATACGTGGTAGAGGTTCCTTTATTTCTTCGAGTTGTGGCCCTCGGAATGTGGCTGTCATAAAACATGGTTGAACTTAATTGTCCTAAATTAAATTGAGAACGGCGGGGCTCGCCGTGAATAAAACGAATGGTACACCGCGATAAGTGTCTCGGCGAACGGAAGCCGGTGTTTCTGGAGTAATCCCGTAACGACGTCAAGCCCTGCGTGCGCTCGTTACCGAAGTTAAATGTCAATAAACAGCCGCGTAGACGGGACTGTCAGGGCGCCTTAACGTTGGACCAAACAGAAGCGGCAAAGCAAGGCGCCAATCACGCGCGAAGACAAACACCGACTGCGGACCATCGCTGATTGCCGAGGAAGTCCTTCCAGAACCTCCGGTATTCCTGCTGGTAGGCAACGGCGACGTCCCCCCGCGCGCTCCCGCCTCCCGGGAGGACAACGTACCCTGAATACGAAATCAAAAGGCGTTCGTGGACGCAAGTTCTGGCTACTGAAGTTCAAACAGCTTCGTCCGAATGCAGCTCAAATCCATATGTTCCCTTAAAGATGGCTTTGCAATTACTAAACGTACCCTTCAATTCCCCGAGGAATTTTATTTAGATCTCGCAGCCAATTGATGTCGAAAAAATTGTGTAAATTTGTAGATTGATCCGAGGAAATGATCTTCTAGAAATCTGAAATTTTGTTCAGCTTTAGAAAATTGTATCCATAGAGGTATTATAGATAGAGTAGGCAAGCCTGGCTGGAAAGCGTCCTCCAAATGAAAAGCGAAAGAGAATCGAATTGGGTTTCTATCTCTCTCTTTCATGACGTGATACGCTTGCGCGACCGATTTGCAAAATATACATTTTTAATAAAGGAATAACGAAATAGAGTGAGATAGCTTCACCAACTTCATGTTCTCTCCTTTTCTAACGACCCACCGCTTCCACTTACAGACGACCCTATGGCTTGCCTACTCTATCTATAATACCTCTATGATTGTATCACGTAAAAATTAATTGCAATTATATCGAATTTCTTATATGCGTGCAATAAACAATAGACAAAGCTAGCTTTTAGTCATTGATATCCTTTGAATCCCGAAGAGGTTGGCCGCACCAACTGGTCGGCGGTATCCTCGTCAGGGTTGAACGGTCAGAAACAATATTTCGTCGCCTCGGATCGGTCGGCGTCCATCATCGATGATATCTAAGGGTGGTTCCATTATACGCGGGCACGCGGCGCGAACGATTCGGTATACGTCGACTTGGCCGTGTCTTCGGTTCAGCCGATTTGATTTGAGGGCGTGACGTCGAGAGAAGAAGAAGAAGCAGCGGTATAGCGGCAGATATCGAGGGATGTGTTTCGCTTGTCCAAGCCACCGGCCTCGTGAATATTCCAAGCTCTAAAAGCTTCTCTTCCCCCTTTCTGCCCGGTCTACTTGCCCAGATGTACGACGAACGAAGGGTCCATCACGTCCATAACAAGCTCCCTCTCTGTTCCTCTCTCGCTCGTCACACCGCGGCCTCTCCTCGTCTGGCCTTCGCTTCCGTTCGCCGTTTCTCTCTCGCTCTGGTTCTTCGTTCGAGTCGTCTCCCTCGCACCCGGCCTCTCTAGGCCTCCTCGAGGAGAGCTTTCAAAGAGTCCAGGGCTATGGAGACGTTGGCACCAGGGGAGAAGCGAAGACCAGAGAAGGCCAGAGAACGGAAGAGGACGCGGGCCAGGAAGGGACGGACAGAGGACGAGAGAGAGAGAGAGAGAGAGAGAGACGGAGAGAGGAACAAGAGGAAGAGGGACTCTCTACCTACCGCGCCTACGTTAGGTAAATTCGGTGTAACTCGAGGGGGTGAGGACAAGAGAGCGGAGCTGGTTGCGAGGGGCCAGAGGGAGATCAACGGAGACCGACGCCAAGAGACGGAGAGAGAATTTGCTAGGAGGAGAGACTATCGCCCACAAGGGTGGACCGGTGATCGATAGCCACACACTACGTCCGCCACCACCTTCGGAGCCTGGACTCTTCCTACGTTAGATAACTCGACGAGCGCTCCTTCCTATCTTCCAGTCTGCGAGTGCCTCGAACGGTGTCGCTCGGACGGAATTTACATTCGGGAATCAACCTGAAATTCTGACCCGATATTCAAATCGAATTATTAATTGGAGAACGTTTTAAACGTCGCGGCGATAATCGATTTTATTTGATATAACGGGTGGAGCGGTGTCGAGGAATTTCGTGGAATTCGTATGAGTTCCAGCTCCCCTGCGTCGCCCTGGCCGAACTTCAGCACGGTTTTCCCGTGCTGGTTTTACGAGGAATTCCGTCGAATCATTAGTCTTCTTTGACAAGAGAACGACGACGGTGGCCGGTGTTTGTTCAGGTGGCAGCTGGGATTAGAACTCAGTTCATCGAGTTCCGATCCAGATTTTCCACTGCGACCTTTCCGAAATCGCCGGACATTAGCATCGACTCCCGTCCAGCCGGTCTAATTGGGATTTTCCCAGCCGGCGGTATCCCCCCATAGAAAACG
>SMSR01000101.1:72018-97341 GCA_019453355.1 Ceratina japonica
AATCGTCAAAGCTTTTATAAAATACCAATTTGAATAAATAAGATCTCGTCGTTGAATGTGATGCAGTAAATTTTCAATTCTTAGTGCCCTTGAGCAATAATTAGTAAAGATGAAAACGATACTTTATGAACTTCCTTTCAATTACGGAACCGATCGGTTTACTTCTACGGCTCGATAATAACGATCGCTTCGCATCATGAAGCTCTCTTGTGAGGAACGGCAAAAATGTAACCACCCCTTTTGATCCCGCAGTCGGGACGACGATGCGGCATTAGTAAAAACGCGATATTGTCTGACTCAACAGGTTGCAGCTCACCCTGAACTCCTCCGCCACCCAACGCTTGCACCGGTGCTGTGCCACCCCACACGCCACCTCCACTCGACGCTGTATTAAATAAATCTGACGATGGGGCGATTTCTCTCCCTTTTGTCGGATTCCCGTGCTAACCGAGTGACACATAAAACTCGTCGATGATCCAATTAAATTCCTTCGCTCTTAGCGTTCCTACTCATCGTATATTTTCATAGTCAATCCGTTTTTAGCTAAATCTTTGAAACTAAGTACGTTACGTTCTTGTGAAATTTCGGTATCTCGTTTCGTCGGCTTCGGTTTTTGTCAAAGACGCTCGTTAAATTCGAAACTCAAGGAACTCGCGACAGTAATATTCTAGGACCACGTGTTGTCCAAATGCTAGTATTATGTAATAGATAAAAGCGCTACATATTGTACGTCCACGAAATATCTATCTGTCTTTAGACATCGGTTCGCCATGTTATACAAATATTTTCTGCACGCCTCGTATTCCATTAATTCTTTTTTGAACGGAGACTAAATTATGCGTTTACCATCCATCAAACATAACAATCGCATCCTCCGAAAAACGCATGATGTTCCCCGGAAAGCGTCGACGCGAACGAATGAACTCGGCCGTCTGGATTCCATCGATCACCGAAATAGCCGACCGGAAATGCGAAGAATCGTTTGGCTGGAATCATCGATCGTCGGCGCGCGAATGCGAAAAGCGTCCCCCTCTCATTCGTGGACGGGGAAACTACGAGGAGGTTGCGGGGCATCCGTGGACCGGGCGAACCAGATAAATCTCGGGAACGATGGGCGGCCCATGGAACGAGCCGCGAAACGACTCGACGCGAGGAGGACGCGGTGGTCTATTGAAGCCGGGAGCGGCAGCGGCGTATCGTCGACGCCTATTCAGGTTCACGAGAGCATGTCTCTTCTCCGGCGCGAGGGCCCTAGAGCCGCGCGAGAAGAGAACCGGGGAGAAGGCAAATGCACCGGCACCGAGGGAACACCAGGTGCATCCCGTCCGGAGCCTGGGAAGCGCAAACTAGCGAGGAGACAGGCAGATGCTACCGCGCGCCTGGTCCCGGGGCCCCGCGCATTCGGCGTCTATGTGCACAGACGCCGACGAACCTCGCCGACTTTTGTTTGCTCACGAATACGCTCTCTGTCTGTACGAATCTGGGACCAACGATGCACCACGACGCATTGTTGACGGACCTTGCAAAACTCGCGCGGATCCTTTTTTCGTTGGAAACTTATGTCGTTTGAAGCGGCCGGCGCGGGAGTGAAAGGGTCACGTCGAGATCACACCGCTTCGATTTTTTCGAACACTGTTTCGAATTCAATGCCATAGAAAAATTCTTTATTTAGCATTGTATAGCGTTCGATTTTTTTATGTTCAGATGCGAAACGGACAATGCCGTTCGCGCTGGTCAATCGTTGAATCCAAATTGCATTTAAATTGCTATTTGATTCGAGCGGTGCGTCATACGATTAACAAAAAATGGGTTTACTGCTATTTATAATCGGGACAAACTTTTGGATCTGAATCCATTAATAAGGAGGTTCTTTTCTCTTTTTGTGACATATGGGTAGCTATTAAGTATGATGTAAATATCGGACTATGCAAGATTATATTGATGATACGCTCTTTCTTAGAAGTATCGCCTTGAACGTATTGTCCGTTAACGATACTTTTTTATAAATCCACATTGACAATCCTATAATTATGTATTTAAACAGATGCAATTATATATCATTCCTCCGTTAACCAGTCGGTTACGCAATTACAGTTTTATCCTATGAGACGGAGGATAAATTCATTCTAATTAATAAGCGGTAACACTTGCATAANTCGAGCGGTGCGTCATACGATTAACAAAAAATGGGTTTACTGCTATTTATAATCGGGACAAACTTTTGGATCTGAATCCATTAATAAGGAGGTTCTTTTCTCTTTTTGTGACATATGGGTAGCTATTAAGTATGATGTAAATATCGGACTATGCAAGATTATATTGATGATACGCTCTTTCTTAGAAGTATCGCCTTGAACGTATTGTCCGTTAACGATACTTTTTTATAAATCCACATTGACAATCCTATAATTATGTATTTAAACAGATGCAATTATATATCATTCCTCCGTTAACCAGTCGGTTACGCAATTACAGTTTTATCCTATGAGACGGAGGATAAATTCATTCTAATTAATAAGCGGTAACACTTGCATAACTGGGTGATGCAAGTAATTATTGACGCAACGTTAACGTCTTGTGTATCTTATTCCTCAATTCGATTCCTCTCAATTCCCAGTTACGATCATCATTTATATCTGCAATTAAACACTCCGTACGGAATAAAAAATTTGTGTAAATTTCCTACCATTGTCCGAGTACAATCAAACCTGAAGGTGCTGGATATTTTTGCTNACTGGGTGATGCAAGTAATTATTGACGCAACGTTAACGTCTTGTGTATCTTATTCCTCAATTCGATTCCTCTCAATTCCCAGTTACGATCATCATTTATATCTGCAATTAAACACTCCGTACGGAATAAAAAATTTGTGTAAATTTCCTACCATTGTCCGAGTACAATCAAACCTGAAGGTGCTGGATATTTTTGCTCATAGATTATTATTCCGTGAAAATTACCGACGCTGGAACGGCGATAAGTGTTCGACAATACGGCAATTACGTCGCGGCCTTGCGCGGCAAAAAATTAGAACAGGCAAACGATGGATCTACTCGGAACGAGCACTTATCCCCAACTTTCTCCGCCGCTTTCACCGGCCACCTCTCCTCGAACAATCCAGCGATAACCGGCGTACTATTATTTGTACTACGTAACAGCGTTGCGCAAGCGGAGACCGCTGAAATCCTTTCACGAGCCGTCGTGACCATCGGACCTCGTACTACGCGCGGAAAATCGGACGACATGTGCACCGGCATCGGCATGTGCGTGGGATCCGTTCCGGTGATTCGCCGTGCCACGATGACGAATCACGAGGCGCGATGATTTACGAGCGATCGGCCTGGCCCCGCCTCGAGATAAGATTAAGCAACGCTGATAAGATCGATTGATTCGTGGGTCGGCCGCGTCGCGGCTGAGGACACCTCGGCCTTGGCCAACACAGTTCCCGCGGAGTTTCGGAGCCGAGTGGAAAAATCCGTGGCCCCGTCTCCCCCGCTTCGTTCATCTGAGATTATAACGGAGGGAATTTTTTTTCTCGACGTTCCAGTTTACTTGCAACTGGCGGCGGAAAGTTTCTCGGATGCATTCCGTCGACGCTGCTCGCGCTTGAATTTCGTCGGTACCAATTAAATGCAGATATACAATTTTGTTCCGAGCGATTGTTATTATACTTTTTGCAACACGTTTTGCGTATATTTAAAAATGAAGCTAGAAGCATTTAAAGAGAGAGAAACTGCTCGGCATGTCTGTTCAAACATTTTAAAATTCGCATTAAAAAAAATTAGATGCTGGAGCAGCGGGTGAAATTGCTCGTGAAATCACGCTGAGAGGGAAAGAGATGCGCCGCGCGGCCATTACCAGAAATACCTATTCTTTCCCGGACAAAAGAACGGCGAGCTCACTTCTGCCCGAACAAGAACGAAAAAGAAAGGCTCGCGGTCCGTAAGCGATTCCGGCGTCCGGAATCGCGAATGCCGATCGAGCCGGTCCTTATCTGCGTTATCGGGACGATTTATACCTTCCTATGGGCTCGTTTCTCAAATTTCGTCGCTGGCGACCCCCACTATCCCTCGTCGGCGTGTCTCCTTCCCCCGACGACGCGGGCCCCGATAAACGAAGAAGGGTTGCGTTGCATTGTCACGTAGAGGTACAACGTCGCGTTCCGTGGAAAAAATGCAGCGCAGGAAGCTGAGCGAATAGATAAACCCCGCGTTGGTGTGGAACAGAGACGTGAGGATGCAACTCATTACGACAGCTGTCTTCTCTGTGGGAAAAATCGTCGGATACGCATCAACGGACCGCGTCGAACCACCGATGATTGCAGGAGTTTCCCATTTCAAATGGACACGGGCCCAGGACGTTTCAGCGTTATCGGGTATCTGGCCGAAACCGGTCTCTGCGACTGAGATAATCAGTTTTGGTAAAAGTTTCGTGTCATGTACAAATCCAAATATATCCGATTTTCCAATTAGCGATCATCGCGTGAAAATTAATTTGTTTAAACTTGCAACAAATGTTAAATGTTAAGAAAGTAGATATTCCGACATTTTTGACAAATTTAGAAGAGAGTAGTTTTAATATTTTTTAAAAATAAATTAATTGGGACTGAAATTAATTTCATTTCACGATTCCCCCTCGTTATCGTCCCGGCCCTCCTCGCCGGTCGCAGTTAATAAACACGAAATTCATGCGAGTAAGTAGATATTCCCGTGTCCGGTGAGTGATACTGAAATATGAACGGCAATCTTTCGCCGTTCCACTCTTTAATCTCGTTCCGCGTGAAAAATGTGTTTTATATATTTCACCGGATAATCACCCGAATTGTTAAAGGCTGAGCGCGTCGAGGCTCGGGCGCGCGTAAGCGTGTCCCGAGTTCAGCCCGTCCGAGGGTCTCACAGCCTTGGAAGAACATATGGTCCACGGGCCGAGGGCATCGTTCATTGGCCGACACGTAGACTCGTAATCTCGCTATTTATCACAGGATGCGTGAGGGGCGGCGGGGAATAAGAAACGGCCGCACTTATTCCTTCTTTTTCTTCGCGTTCGTTTCTTTTTTCCCCCGTTCCCCCCATTCTTCTCTATCGGGTAGTTGCGCGCATCGGGAAAACGAGTTCCGAACGATACGGATCGTGCGTGATTACGTGTGATTATGCAGGTCGCTGGTAATGAGACGGCTCCATTTTCCGCGTGTCCCATGGTAAAAACAGCCAGAACGGATTCTTACGAAAAAAAAAAGAAAGAGAGAGACAGTCGTGTAAATTACTTACCAGTTCCATTTTTCATCCTTCCGCGGGGACGATCAGACGAACCGTGAAGCATGCCGCGCCGGCACAATAAGTAAAGTTTCCATATTAAATCGCGGAGACCGTCGTTTCCCGTGATTCATCAGAGAAAATGCTATTCTCGTGGGAAACGGTTGAATAAATAATCTGATATACTACACTCTTTAAACGCAAATAGAATAGGATTCATGTTTTCTATTTCTCTTCTGGCTCGTTCTTAATTGAAACTTAATAATTATTACGATATTTTATTCTTATCAATCAAGAGGATTTGTGGGATGGGATTAAATCATCAAGGATAACAGAGAAGTAGTTTCCTTTAGTCTGGATATTAATTATTTATTAATTAGCTAATATTTTGAAAACGTATGAACATTTGTACATGTGTTTTGTATCATGAGGTACTTGTGTATGGCATTCGTCGAATACGTAATTAACACAGTATATCAGACGTATAGAGACACGCGGCGCAGCACGTGTGCCTCTATACGAATCCCATACGTGCGCCTACATAAGTCGATCGTTTTCATTTTCCTTCCTTTCTATCGTTTTTTACCTTTTCTTCTTTTTTTTTTTTTACTTCTTTCTTATATAAATAAACCGACGGTAGAATCGGGCTAAGCACTTCGTTTCGACTATTTCTCTCATACTCCGCGCACTGATCGATCTATCATCTTCGAATCGCGACTGGATGGCTTTCGGTGACGTTCTCTGGCAACGAGCTGTATACCACGTGTATATTTTTATTATGTATATATCGAAGCGTCGCGCCGCTTTCTACCTTGTTAAATTCTCCCCGGCGCGGAACTCGGTGATCGCGCGCGCAAACATTTCACCTCGAGCCCGGATCATCTTCTCGATCCGAGTCAAAATTTAATGAGATACCCGGTATCCCTCATTACGGATATGCCTATTACGGATTGGGCGCGCTTTTCTCGAATTTCGCTACTCGCTCGTAATAGCGCGTGAATTTCTCACCGTGAAGACTTTGCGCGGCGACGACCGGAGGACCGGCGTAGAAATTTGGAAACGCGGATACTTTTTGTAGACCTCGATTGTCTGATCGGTTGCGCGCCGACATTCAACGTTTGATCGAATGAGCCGACGAATTCTATACGAACGCGAGACGATGAATCGCGGCCGCCACGCAGCTCGTTGATTGGCTTGCTTACCACTTACAATTAATATCCTAGAATTTAAATATATATATTTATATATATATAGATTCATTTATTTATATATTTATACCAAAAAACATTCGTTCACAACGAATTAGAAAACATAAAAATTTAGCTAGGAGACGCATAGTGCGATATAGTGGACTACACCTAACATCGTTTTTACTCTCGATTTATCCATCCGCTCTCTTAATCTCCTCGCCTCTACTTCTTACCAACGTTTGCTCCGTCCGCCCTCAAATTTTGGTATACTCTCTTAAATCTCGTTCTACCATCCACCTTAATAAATCGTAGATAGATCGCATTCGATATATTGCTTCGTGATCAGGTAGATGTTGCCTAAGTCTAACAATGATGGGACCCGCCGCCGCGGTCACGCAGAACAAAACGTCCGCCAACACGGCGTCTTGCACTTGAGTTTCTCGACGAACGTCGAATATGAATGCCCACGAAATCGGCCCCGTCCGGGCGCCGAACACCGATCATCGTCCTGCGTAACGTGTCGGGCCGCGATCTCGACCCGGCCCGATCGAATCGAACGCGCCGCTTCGATCCTCTCTGAATGGCCCGCGGCCGCTCGTTCTCGCGGAATCGTGCTCTCGAGAGCCGCGCGGGCCGAGTCGTTTCGCGGACCGAACGATTCCGCCGCGTCGAGTCCGCAACAATTTACTAAATTACAGAATGCCCAAGGTTTACGTGTGCGCGACGAGAGGCTGGCGTCGGGGGAGGAATATTACAACGACGGGGGTTTGGGAGGCGTCGACGGGAACGCGGAACGCGCCGGCGACGCGCGATCGGATCGGGATTATCTCGCGGAGTCACGCACGCCACGGCGGCGTTCAACGAAAATTGACCGAACGACCGAACGTGCATCCCGTGGAGAACGACCGCGCGAAACGCGAAACTGACGGAACCCGTGTTATGTTAACGCGAGCGCGATCACGTGAGGGTTTCACGCTTACAATTAGCTCCGGCGAAGGGCCGCGAGACGAGAGTACCTACCGGATCATCGATTGCGCACCTTCCGATTACCGATGAGTGTAAAAAATGTTGAATCGACGAACTCTGATTTTTAACTCGTAACAACGATTTACCCTGACGTTGCGCACTCTCCATAACTCAGGGAAGATTAATGCCCGATGTATGTACTAAAGCACGATGGTAAATTAATGTAACGATTCCGAGCGTCGTACTAAACTAGTGTATCGTAACGTTGTAATTCGATATCATGAATCCTGTAAGTGTTTTCTCTAACCTTCGACAAGTATGTCGAAAATAATGTAGTCGGAGATGTGTCATTGTTGCAAGGAATAAGCGATGTTTAATCCGCCGTGAGTCAGGTAGCAAACAATCTGATGATAAGTGGTTGATAAGATATCTATGCAGGACGATCGAGCTGTGTTTGTTTTCTTTTATACGTTGAACGCGTAAATATTTTATTTGAAACCAAGGTTTTTCGTTGAACAATTGTTGAACAGCAGATCGAACGATCGTCCCGAGCTGACTCACGCCGGGTGAACGCGTGAAACTCGCCGGTGTCATCGATTGAATGGAAGTAGTGAGCGGATAAAATGAAAATGAAGGAACTGATACGGAAACGAGAAATAAATAAATCGCGTGAATGCTGCGGAATAAAATATATTTATAAACTCAAAGTTAAATTACGTATAAAATAATACAGATGGTAGGTGTTATTCGCGTGTCCACATGCATGTTTCATTTGTGTTTATCTCTCACCTTTGCGTCAGGTGTTGTCTCGTGCTTGGGAGAAGGAGAACATATACATGTACATATAATAAAAAAAGGAGGAACAGAAACCGTATGTTTTCGCAGTTTATGCGCTTAAACATCTACAATGAATCGGTTAATTCTATCTCTTTCGCGATGTAGTTTTGGTCGCTCCCAGTCATTCCCGAACGTGCGATCGTCGTCGCGCGACCTTCATCCGATTCTCCTTTCTTAGCTTTTTCTCTTTTCTCCGTGTCCGTCGCACGTTATCCTATTATACTCATATATATACTTAATTATATGAATTGCTTACGTCGGGCCAAACGCTGGCACCGTATACGCTCACACATGCTTGCCGACATGCGCACCTCGCACTCATGTGTATATTCTCTCTCGATCTGTCGATCGTTCACAAATCATTTTTATTCAACACGCACTTATTATGGCACAAAGTAAGGAATGGGTGTGCACGGAAATGCTTGTTGTTACCGAATAAGAATTCCTGTACTTTTCCCTTTCCTTCGCCGTCTTTCCCTTTGACCTCGCCCCTCTCTCACGCAATGGCTACTCTCTACGCATAAACGGCGTTCCTCTCTCGCTCACGGACGCACGCATTCCGGCACGCTAACGAATTCATCTTCTCTTTTTTTAAATCATTTTTATTCACGAATCCTGTCTTATCATTCTATCTCCTCGACCTCTCTTCCACATTTACAACTTCGTCAATCTATTCTTACTCTTTATTTCTCTGAAATGCCCAAGCGAAATTTGAATCACACCTGAGAGGAAGCACACGAGGTTCTAGTACTTACATCTCATTTCATTTTATCCCTTGCCCTTCATCTTTTTTTTTTGGCACAACCAATGCTCGTTTTGGTACAGTATATATACACATATGTATATACATATATGTATATTATGTATATATATATTTAATAAATTTGCATTTACGTGCGAGAACAATTATATTACAATTACAAACACAAGGTTGTCGAGTACGAGTGTCTCGCACCAAAACGCGCTCATGGAATGTATTTAAAAATACTAACGATTTCGCTGGCCGTTTAAGACAGGACGCGCTGTCGAAAATGGCACGCGAAAATAATAATAATATTATTAATAATAGAATAATAATAGTAATAATAAAAATGACNAATGCGCTGTCGAAAATGGCACGCGAAAATAATAATATTATTAATAATAGAATAATAATAGTAATAATAAAAATGACAATCGTCTTGTCGAAAAACAAATTTACAGAAATATATCTCGCAACCTCGCGCGCGCGCGCGCGAAATCGACATTATTTTATGTATATCATCTATTTCATTCTGCATCAATGCCCAGTGCTTACAGATGTACGCGACGCGGTACGTTCCGCGTTTTTTTCGCTAAAGAAACGGAATTAATCGCGTCATAGAATCTGTATCGTCAGTTTTTCTCATTCCTAACGTTTAGTGAACATAATAAAAAAAAATTGCTGGTGAACATTTCATGACGCGCTTTATTCTATCTGATTTTGGCGAAAGAACGCGGGACTCGGTTATGTTCACTAAACGTAGTACGAGAAACTGGCGGCACAGATTCCGATTTGTGGTATGATATGAAATTCGAAATATGTATATTCTCGCGATTATTCGCCGATCTGATTTCATCAGACGCGTCTCACTACAGTCTGCCAATCTCACTCTCCCTCTCGGTTTTAATATTAAATAATGATACTGAGTTTACAGTAATACTGTTTGATATGTCTAAAACGTACATCGATCTAAGAACCGCCCATTTCATAAGAATAGATTATTACATTTACAGGAAGTAAAAGTTGATGAACGAACCAATGTAATAATAACATTATTATTATTAGCATTGACTCTTCCATTATTATTACCTCCTTTCATTCATCATTAAATTCCTGAACTCTGAGGTAGTCTGTTCTGGGTGTTATTACATAGTAAAAATGGCAATAGTGCTTTATAATTTATCGTCTTATTTTTCTCTCGCTTTCACGTCATCATTTCTTCGTTAACTTCATTTCTTTTTTTTTCTTCATAATTCCCTTTCATACTAAACAACTGAAAGACGACTGAATTCTCGTGAAAGGACGTTACAGCTGCGTGTGTAAGTGTACTTGTACGTGTTAATTTTCTTCCGAGTGAGATCATCATTATATCTACTGCTCAAAATAATTAAAAGGCAAATGAATTTAAATAAAGCCTGGAAAATAATACTGCATACTTCACAACAGATGAATCAGTGCACAATTGATTCACGTACTGTATGAAAGTATCCGTTTCGTCTATTGCAACAACTACTTTGAGCAATACTTCGGATTCCTAATGAACATCAAACGATGATGAAAAACGAACGGCGACAGTTTCTGATTATTATTTTCGTTTATTGATTCGTGACCCTTGCTATCACGCTCACAGTGTCGATTGACCGTTTCGATTGTATAGTTTTACATAGATCATTTCTCGATGTTCTATTGCATTGATTGGGGGTCCGAAGTAGTTAAGAGATATTATGAATGAATTGCATTACGCCGATGGTCAACATGTACTCGCTGCGTGTGTAACGTGTGTACCGGTGTCTGTAAGTGTAACGAGCTGTGCGTAGCTCGAAGGGAAATTCGCTCGTGTCACGAGACGAGAGGCCCGATACGATCCCAGTGATTGACGAGAAATAATATTCACGTTTCGAAATCATTGAACGGTTTTGCAAATAATTTAAGGTGATCGTTAAGAGGACGCGATCATAATTTTCTGGTCAATTAATCGGGCACCAATTATTCGAGCCGTGCAATTACAGCCGATGCGAGAATTTAATGAAAGCAGAAGCGTTCAATGATTTCGAAACGTGAATGTCATGTCAATTGTTCGTTGAAATGAATGATGAAATTTGCGACGTTTAAATCGAGACAAAAGAAGTTAATATTGGCGAACTATGCTTGATTAAAGTTTCATGATCGATTTTTTTAAAACGGGGTGAACGACACGAGCGAGGTTCAATCCGGACCACGCGAAATTCGTGACTTAGGCTATCATTAAAACCATTAACGTTTATAGAAAAAAGATAGACGCGACGCCGACGCGATGGGTCGTTCAAGCCACGAAACTGGAATGTACGAAAAGTGTATGGAATGTGTCGCAAAGAACGCGTCGAGAGACTCGTCAAAAAATCTACTGCTAGACTAAGAGTACGTCTTATTAACTATAAGGGACTAAATGAGGAGATACAGCGGTATCATCTCTCGACCCTCTTTTAAAGCGAAAATGAACGCGAGAAACAGAAATCTTAAAAAGGAATGACGATGATAACGAAACGTTTCAAGAAGACAGTTATAGGAATAACGATGTCCATGATGATTCGGCGGAACCGCGCGAGCGTCGTCGCGTCTTTTCGCTATTAATCATTTATCAATCACTCTCGTTTTCATTTCGTTCATCCTCGATAAAATTACGCTATGACATACACTAAAATACGAGTATTATAATTAGATTCCGTAATCATTTCCTAGACAATATTCAATCAGATTTAATAATTACAATGACGAGCAATTATTAAGCCTATACAATTAACATATTTTGTACAATCGATAAGCTTCGAAGGTTCGACATCGCATGAAAAATTTCCATTGCGCGCATTTTAATTTTAATTTTCTTCCCCTTTTTTTGTTCTTCCGATCAAATATTATTATCGTTCAAGAGTCTTGTTATTTCGCGATCGCGTTACCGGGCTTCGTTTCGAGCTGTCGTGGAATCGCGATCCACGAAGTCGAGCAATCGGCGGGAGAATATAGAGAAAATAGTCGCTCGTCGATTAATCAATGATCGATTCCGCGTATCGCGGTCGGCGTTACTCATCACACCGGTCAGCCGTCGTAAAGATTTTTATCCACCCTCGAACAAGGGTAACGTCGCGGTCGATGAAAAATTGATATATTTCAAATAGGGATGAAACGAAGGAAATTTTGAAACGACGGCGCAAAATTACGTCGTTTTGTCAAAGTCGAAATTAAGAAGCTCGCGAGAATTCTGTTTATCCGTAAGTACGACTCTGTAGAAATTCGAAGCGTACGCGTCTTAAACGAGAAACTATTACAATAAATTACGGATATGATCACAATCGAAAAGATGCTGCACTCGAGTCTTTAAAAGTTTCTGAACAATTTCGCAGTTAGAAGATCTCGCGCTATTGCTTTATCTCACCTTGTTTTGTCTTCCCGTCATCACGTATAGCACAGGCCCCCGATAACACGTCCTTTGTTGCCCGGTCGGTCCTCAATCCTCGAACTCCACACGGGATCACTACCGCAAATGGAGGTGGTTGTTCTTCTTCTTATGCGTCTGCACGTGCTTCATCATATGGTCCTTCCTGATGAATCCCTTGCCGCAAATCCCACAGACGAACGGCTTTTCGCCGGTGTGGAGGCACATGTGCCGCCTGAGGTCAGTTTTGTGGTTAAACTGCTTCGGGCATACCTCGCACTTGTACGGCTTGTCGCCGGCGTGCTTCCGCAGGTGCTCCGCGTGCTGCTCCTGGTAGGGGAATCTCTTGCCGCACTGACTGCATTTGTACGGCTTCTCGCCGGAGTGAAAGCTTTTGTTGTGTTGCGTCAGGTAGCAGTTCCTGTTGAAGGTCTTGCTACACGTGACGCACTTGATTGTCGGCTTCGAGTCGCCGATAATGGTGCTGGACACCTGATGCTCTCTGGCCGTCGCCTCTTCGGGTTCCGCCGGCTTTGTATTTTCCTCCGGCTGCCTGTCGACGACCGAAGTTAATTCCCGTTTCGTCAAGACAGTCAGAGGCACGGCGACGTCTTCGCCATCACTATTATTGTTATTATTGTTGTTGTTATTGTTGTTGTTGTTATTTGCCTCCAGTTCGTTTCGAGTTTGTTGAAGCACCTGCGACAAATGATGACCTTGATTCGGCTGGACAATCGTGGCGTCCGTGTTCGGCTGCATGTCGATGTTCGCGTTCGTCAATGATTCGTAACGAGGCGGCGAACGCGCGTTGTACGAATCGTATTTCGGGTCAGCCGACTCGAACGATGTGTTTTGAGGAGATGAGTTCTCCTCTGAACTTAGCCCCCCCACGTTAATGGCCTGCGGTTTGTTTTGGCCAACCAGGCACCCGTTCACGCCGAACGACGTGAAACTGATCAGGGACCGTTGATTGCCGAAGGTCCCGAAGCCAGGTAATACATCCTGAGACGGAAACTGCTGGCGGAGATGTTGCTGCAACTGTTCCTGAGTTATCCCGGTGTGTTCCAAAACGGGCATCTCACCAGTAGTAGTTGGCTGGGTGATAGACTCCACCTGATCCGGGATGCTGATGCGGGTAGTAGTTGTAACGTGGGGGGGCAAAGCGTTTGGGTACGGCTGTTGAGGCATCGCGGTACCCCCCATCGCCGTGGGCGACGCCATTGCTGGATGGACCGGGCCCGGCGTCGACGACGAGCTCATGTGGTGCGGGTGGGACGGGCCCATTTGCGGGGTGGAGGTCAGATGGGGCGTCGGCGGCGGGTGCATGGACAATATGGGTGACGAGCTCATAGGAAGATGCATAGGAAGTTGGGCTGACGGCGAACTCATTTGCACGTGATGGAGCTGCTGGTGTTGATGCGGCTGCGGGTGACCCAGCTGGGACGCGGAACCCATTTGTTGTTGAAGGTGGCCAGCCAGCGGCGATTGAACCGGGGAATGGCGCGGCGGCACCATTGGCGAGCCCAACATTACCGAACCCGGCTGCGGTTGTTGATGCTGTTGGTGTTGCTGGTGATGCTGGTGCTGCGTCAGCACCGCTGCGGCCACCGCCGAAGATTCGCTGCTGCTGCTACTGTTCGAATTGTTGTTGTTGTTGTTGTAGAGACTCGTGGGCGTATGCAGCAGGCCCCTCGCCGCCTCTACCGAAGGACCTGCCATCAAGTTTGGGGGACTCCCCGAAGAAGATAGCTCCGGCGATCTTGAAGACCCGCTGCTACGTCCACCGGTCGTATGGTTGTCTCTGCCCGGATGATGATGAGCGCTGATCGGCATGTTCGCCGGGTCCGGCTGGTTGCTCTGTTTCACCGCGTTCTTGTGCAAAGTAGTGTTATAGTGCCTTTTCAAGTGGCCCGAGCTCGTAAACCACTTGTTGCATGCCGTACAATTGTACGTCTTTGGTCGCCGCGCCTCGTTACTTTTCCACGACTGATTGGCCATCGGCGGCGGCTTCGGCGGCTGCTGGAGGAGGCCGGCGGGCAACTGATGCCCGGGTATCGGTTGCGTGCTAGTGATGATCGGCGAACCCGGATGTCGCGCCGAGTCCATCGCCATATGCTGACCGCGCTGGTGCATGAACTGATTCTGATCCGGAATCGGCGCGATATTTTCCATGGTCCCCATGGTCGTCAGCGTCGGGTGGAATTCGTGCGAATGGCCGGCCTGCGGCCAAGCCAGCATAGAACTCACCGAGTGCGGTCCGGGCCGTTGCGGCGGCTGATGCGGTTGCATCATCGGTGGCGGATGCTGCTGATTCATCTGCATATGCATCTGCTCCTGTTGCTGCTGTTGGAGTCTCATCAGTTCCTCATACTTGTGCGTCTGCACTTTGTGCGAGTCCAAATCGAGGATCTCCGCCGGCTCCTCCGGCTCTTGCTTCACCTCCAATTTCACCGCTTGCCCGCCGTTGTAATCGTAGCCAGACTGTTGTGGCTGTTGCTGCTGCTGTTGCTGGCCGGAGAGCGGCGGCGACGGGTGCAGCTGGCCCGGTTGCTGGATCTGGTGTTGCGGACTGTCACCGAGCTGCTGATATTGATGCTGCCCGGGATACGAGCAGGGCGAGGTCGGATGATTCGTTCGCACGTGTTCGGCCAGCTGATTCCCGTCCTCGTACACAGCGCCGCATTTATCGCATTGGAGGGGCGGACTCCTCGGGCTCGTCGAGCTGACGGAGCTCGTCCGTTCCGTTCGAAAATGTTGCGTGTGATGATACGGGTGATAGCGCGCGTATCTTCCTCCGCCGCCGGCACTAACCCCGCCATTATTTTGCGCATCCTCCCGCGGCGGGGAATAATGGGACAAGATGTATGACGGTTGGTCGTTCGTCATGAAATAATTCACTTCATCATACATCGGTGTCTGGTAATGATTGTAACTGTGATTGGCGGATTGTTGTTGCTGCTGCTGTTGCTGTTGTTGCTGCTGCTGCTGCTGCTGTTGTTGTTGCTGCTGCTGTTGCTGCTGTTGTTGTTGTTGCTGCTGCTGTTGTTGGTGCTGGTGCTGTTGTTGCTGTTGTTGCGAAGATGACTGTTGCTGCGAAGACGACGGATCCTGAGAGGGCGACCTCGAAGTAGACTCGCTTGACTCCGCCAGCGTGGCTCCACCCTCACGTTTGACGCCCACGTGACTATTATGATTGCCCGCTTTGCTATTATTATTGTTGCTTTCCTCCTGCTGTGCCTGATTAGCCCACTGGGTCATCAGGTTCTCTTGGTGATATCGCAGGTGCACCTCGAGACTTTTCTCGCCGTCGAAAGACAGGCCGCAATCCTTACAATGATGCTTCGGATTCGAAGTGCCGCCTACGTACTGTTGCTGCTGCTGTTCCACATTCGTCATTTCACTCATATTGTCTGTCTGTCTCTATCCCACTGTCTTTCGTGCTGCTCGCTCGTCTTCCTTAACAGACATGAGACATTCCGTTTTTCCCTCGATTCTTCATCATACGAAATTTATTACTGTCCGCAAAATACGAGGAACGAAGACGAGCCACGTCACGCACGTTACACTGTCCCGCCGGTGCCGCGTTCATACGTGCGCGCGTATACGCGCTGAGGCGCGCGCCACGAAAGTCTGTCCCCGGTATATATCGCGTTTCACTTTCTCTCTAGTCGGAACGAAAACGACAGGCGAACGAGGCGAACTCGTGACCAAGTGTTCTCGAACGGTTTGCACGCGAGGAGAAGACGCGTCTCCCACCTTTTAGTCGTCGACGAGTGCCGATACGGACTTCCTCGTGGACAGCACATGGACGATGACTCGAAAGACGCGCGGAACGGCGATGGCCACGTGACGAGTCGCGGGCAGCGGAAGTTGTTTCGCGGAGGAGGAGGTACTCGCGAGACGGGGAAACCGAACGAAAAGAAAAGAACGGAAAAAGAAAAAAGGCGGGGTACAGCGAGTTCTACATTTATCATATGTCCGTACGTACGCCCAGTACGAAAGTCCGCGACGGGCGCGAATGCTGGAAATTCGAATTGATCACTGCGCGCGGCATCGTCGACCACGGCACGCCGACAACGGCAACGACAGCGTTTCGGATACGATCGGTGGCTGTTCACGCGAACGGGCCCTGGCCCCCGGCTCGTAGTCCGCGTTCACCGACGCCGTCGTGTAACGTGAGTAAGTTCGCTGACGTTTAACATCTACGGGCAAATTTCACCGGATGGCTCGTCGCGCGAATTCAAACAAGGAAACAGAAATAAAAATAAACGGTATAACCGCGCACCTGTTGTTTACATCTTCCTCACTCGATGTCTCGTCACTAGACTCCGCCTCGTTGATCAAAAGCTGTTTCCTCGTAGAACAAATTCACGCGGCCGAACAACTGCCGCGGCTCCCCGTTCTCGGATCATCGATAATCACGATCCATCACTGCGCACTTCGTTCACTGACAATAACCTGTCCATCCCGGTCGTCGTCGCGGGCGAAAGTCCTTGCTGGTGGCCGCTGCTGATCCTGATTCCGCCTACGCTCGGGTGTATCACAGCGCGTGGGATCGACGGCGCGGCGCGATCGAATCCAATCGGTATCCGGAGAACTACTACGGCGAACGATCGTAACCCGCGATCATATCACGAAGACACGAACACGAGACCGAGCGGTTAATCCGTCGAATGGCAATAGTAAATAGGCGAACGAGGCTCGTCCTCAACCTCGTGCTTTCTTATCCCTCCCACTAACCATTCTTCACCCCTCTTCACGGCGTGCTCGCTCGCGCACGCTCCTTCTCGATCTCTGTCGCACTTTGTCTATTCACACACTCTCTAGACCCGCATCGTCCGAGCGCCGCCACTGTTCTGTCGGTCGGATGGAATTCCGGAGTTTCTAGTCCTCGGGCTCGCGCCAAGGCACTGCCTTCCCCCATCTACCATTCCGAGCCTCTTCCGTCATCCCCTCTCCAACGTCACTTGCCAGCTCTCTCCTCTCTCTCTCCTACCACCGTTATTCCGACGCTCCGTCGCAGGGAGTCTTGCCCCTCTCTTCTTCAACATCTACCACCAGCGAGACGGCCAGCCTTCCCTCTTCCACCTTACCGCGTGTCCACTCACCTCTCTCTCCAGATCGTTTCTCCCTCCCTCGTTCTTAATGTTACTGGACCGATAACACTTTCTCCTTTCAATCGACCCTCTGGATCGTCTCGCCTCTCGTTCTATTCCGAACGCCTCCCCTGCCCTCCTCCACGTTACTAGAATAACACCTTTCTCCGTTCAACCTATCCACCTCCGTTCTCTCTTTCACCGATCTCAACCGCCTCCTGTCTCTCTCCCTTCCACGAGTACTTCTCGAATCGGCCACTTTCCTTCTCCTCCGCACGGCATCCTCCCTTTCCCGCGTAGCACCTTCGCCCATTGCCCCCTTCTTTCAACGATGTAGCCTCGCCAGCGTGCGACGAAGAGGACCGTGAAAAGTACCGAGCCGACGGAGACGCGAACAACTCGAGACAGCCAACCAAATTTGAGACGTCGAGCGCTTCTTGTCCCCACTCCTCCTCGCCCCTCCGGCCCCGCCGGCTCTTCCAGACTCTCTCTCCCTTCCGCACCCTTTCTCTCTTTATCATCCCTTCGCCCGAAAGGACGACGAATCCTGTGGGACGCCGAACGCTTCCTCTCTTCGTCCCTTGTTTCTTTCATTCCGCTCCTTTCTTCGTCGGACCAGAGAGATTCGCTCTTCTCCCGTGTGCCTGTTACCCTCTTCCCTCCGTCTTCATTCGCGTTTCTTCTTCTTCTTCTTCTCGGCCTCTCTACTTCTTCGTCGGATCGCCGCGGGAGGAAGGAGAGCCGAGGGACGCGCGCACGGCAGAGGAATCCTCGCGCGTCCGCATCCTCGACGCTGTCCTTACGAAACTTTATCCGGCGAGATTTTTCGGAACTCCGCGGCACCGAGATTACACGCTTTTTCGTTGGAATTTTCGTGGCCAGCCATCTTAGCTCCAACATCGCGGTCCACGATCGCGTACCATCTTTGTTTCCTTTACTCGTTTGCTACGGCACGAAGGACGCCGTGCTGGTACCCAACTCGCCAGCGAGATCAAACGCTTCCTTCGAATTTAAGCGGCCGGAGATCGGTGACTGCATCGAAATTCGACGTGGCATGCTTGCATCGGCTTGTCCTTGAACGATCTCTCTCGGAAGTTTTATTCCGTGGGGATGTTTAATTTAGATACGATATTTTTTAATTGATCGAGCTTCGTTCGCATGATTTGTAAACCGGGTTCTCTTTAGACGAAAATCGAGAATGCCTTTCTATGAATTCTTTCTTTGAATTGTTCGATACTTAATTGCCACTTGATGCCGATTTCATTGATTATATACGCGAGAATTTTGATGCACAGTTTTTGGTGCCGCTGGCTGTCTCTTTTCTTCCATCCCCTAACATGTATAACCTTCTTCGGAGAGGAGAAGAAATTCATTCCCCTCGAGGAAGGTCAACTGATATCTCGCCCCAGTAAACGCAATTCACTAACTTCGTAGCAACCTGTCATATCGAGATGACAAGTTGCGTCTTCATTCAGAACATTTTTTATAATACCATGCATGCATGTTTCGTTCGTTCAAATCGATTGCTTAAATTGAATATCTTATAAATTGGTTTTAAAGATTTCCAGAAAGTACAGAATTGTGTGTGTGTGCAGAACGTTTTTTTCTCTGTATTCGAAAATTGAAGATAGATATAATAGTGTGTAAAAAATGGTTGTGGGTATTATTCGCCGATTACCAAACTCTCTGCACGTCGTCCAGTTTACCCTGTTCCCTAAATCGACTGCACACCCCGCGTCGAGCCACCAAGCTCTGCTCGGGTGGAATAAAAAAAAATGTGGGTAACCTTGCATTTTTTTATCATACCTTTTTTTCCACGCGACGAAGCGGGTCCCCGTGGCCCGTGCACTTTGCATACCGAATGCGACCTTTTCTCTCCCGCCCCCCTTTTGTTATATAGTTAACACTGCCGTTCAAAAGTTTTTAAACACCTGTTTTTCGAGAAACTAAACGCATTATAATCGAGCAAAGTGAAACATTTTTTTCATTCGCGACTTCCATTTTGGTAAATCATTTTGACTATCGCCTAGAAATTTTTCTACCAAGTTTCGTATTCAATATCTTCTAATTCTAAGTTTGCAGGATTAAAATTATGAATAATAATAAATATAATTTTCATCGGTATGTTAATTTCAACTTTTAAAAGTGCGCTTGAAAATTGTGACGGGGTCGAAATTTTTTAGCTGCGATGTACCTGTATTAATCATACACAGACTCGCCACGCGCTCTCGCTTCCTTTCTTGTCTCAACGGACGCCACTGGACGCCACTTGATTCCGCCTATGAATATATTTATCACGTTGCAATCGTGACCACCTGACGTAAAAAAAACTTTCGGGTCCGCGTGTGGGCGACCAGGCACGTGCTGTCACGACGGATAAACGTCACTTGGGTTCGCGCTGTCGCGCGTCCTTTGATCTCCATTCAATTAGACTGTCGAACACTATTCGGCCTATTTGATAATCTACACTTAATGGAGGTCTTCATCGTTCATAAATCTCCGGTCGAAAGAAGGGCAGACCTTTAAACCCTTAAATATTCCCATAAGAAAAATCTATCTCCCGGTTTTTTAAACAGGAAACGCTAAACGCTTACGTATTTTATTTTTTACCAAAATTATTTGGAATAATGAAAAGTATTGCTTAAAGAAATAGCACTCCGATTGACACTGCAAAAATAGTAACTACATATGTTGTATTGAAAACAAATTCCAAAGTTTCACCTATTTTGTTGATTTAAGAGTTTCTGTCAAACAAAATCGACACGAAGCTAAGTTTCACCCATTTTGTTGATTTAAGAGTTTCTGTCAAGGTTTTTGTTATCAGTTACTGTCGTGCTCCTGCCGAGCTACGGTCTAAATCATCTCACAAGGACTCCTAAATTGTCAAAACATTTTTCTGAGTCAGACGTCGAAAGCAATTTATTTAGGGTTTTCCCAAAGATTTAGAAAGAGGCAATCCATGAACTAGATTTTCTCTCAATGCGTCAAACTTTCCTACTCGTTGAAAATGGCGTGTTACATGGTCCCAGTTTTATGACCACATTTGTCGCCACTCCCAATTCGACTCCGNAGAAATAGCACTCCGATTGACACTGCAAAAATAGTAACTACATATGTTGTATTGAAAACAAATTCCAAAGTTTCACCTATTTTGTTGATTTAAGAGTTTCTGTCAAACAAAATCGACACGAAGCTAAGTTTCACCCATTTTGTTGATTTAAGAGTTTCTGTCAAGGTTTTTGTTATCAGTTACTGTCGTGCTCCTGCCGAGCTACGGTCTGAATCATGTCACAATGACTCCTAAATTTTCAAAACATTTTTCTGAGTCAGACGTCGAAAGCAATTTATTTAGGGTTTTCCCAAAGATTTAGAAAGAGGCAATTCATGAACTACATTTTCTCTCAAACTTTCTTACTCGTTGAAAATGGCGTGTTAAATGGTCCCAGTTTTATGACCACATTTGTCGCCACTCCCAATTCGACTCCGAAATAGGCCCGAATCCTTGGTGTCTTTACAGAGAGAAATCGTTGCTGGACCGTGAACGAGCAGCGCACGAAGTGCCGTTCGGAACCGTGCGTATATACACGTTGTTCAGGAATCGTAATTTACCAAGCGGTCAATAAGGGGCAATAAAAATCGGCCCTCGTTAGGAAAGTACACGAAACGGCGTGGCGCTGAGGAAAACCCGAATCGACGAAATTGCCACGTTTTATAACAGTGCAACTCGAAACAAGGGGCGTGCCCGATAATAGGGCGAAAGTTATATTGACGGGAATCGTACTCGATTATTATCACGGGGCACGTAATCGGGTTTACAGCGACGCGGCAGCAGCAGGCCGGCATGACCAGCGAACGGACTCGTAATAATCGCGAGAGACACGGCAGGGAAGTGTTACCTGGCGAGCTACGCGTCGCGGGGACGAGTGCGAGGGTAGAGAAAGAAGGGGGCGCGGACGAGGGCCGCTGGGGGTGGCGGAAGGTGGAAATTGTTCACAAATCTAATTGTACGACGCGCCTTTGTACTTGGTCCTTATTGTTCTACTTTGTACTTGGATGTTTTATTGCGACCCATTGTGGCCGCCTTCACCGTACGACGTAATTAATTCTGGGTTTCAATTTTCTTTTCTAAGGAAATCATTTATGAGTGCACGAACGAATGAGGAGCCGACGTCGACGCGACGGACCTTCCCGCTCGATCGCTCGACGAACGGGATCTCGCCGATTTTAGTCATTGATTAATATTTTATATGAGGACTCTTTTTACATTATTGATATGTTTTTTTAAATTATTTGTTAAAACGTAAAGTAAAATGACAATGGGAAGTGGGATTTTTCGTGGGAGACTGTAAATTCCGAGGAATATTTATTACAATTTCGATTTGGCCTCCGGTGCACTCTTTCGGCATTTCGTGCACGTTCGATCGACAAAGAGAACAGCAAGCCGGGAGCTTCTGGAAGATAGACTTCGGCAGAAATAACGCGATCTACGTGGCTGGAAACAGCTAAATCGCTCCCTAGCACATTCAAGATTGTGTCCCAGAACGGTGACATCGGTTTTCATTCGAACTTACTGCCAAATTTCCATTTTCAACGTTTAAATTAAGTACACGTTGAAACGTAATATTAACGTTGAAAACTGTACCGTATCACATTTCCAGCGCAGTCGAAGAGGCTCGTATCTCTTGAATCGTTTTTCTTACAGTAAATATTTTTACGCTGAAATTAGACTAAGAAATTTTACGACGCTCATTTGAATGCTAAAGCAACGATAAGATGCAGATGCAAGAAAATGTATAAAAGATGATCGTGCCATAAATAAAAATATTTTTCCAAAGATTACTTGCGNCACGTTGAAACGTAATATTAACGTTGAAAACTGTACCGTATCACATTTCCAGCGCAGTCGAAGAGGCTCGTATCTCTTGAATCGTTTTTCTTACAGTAAATATTTTTACGCTGAAATTAGACTAAGAAATTTTACGACGCTCATTTGAATTCTAAAGCAACGATAAAATGCAGATGCAAGAAAATCTGCAAAAGATGATCGTGCCATAAATAAAAATATTTTTCCAAAGATTACTTGCGCGATAATACATTGTTCTTAGGATAACACACGTTTTGCTGAGCGCTTACGATATCGACTCGAGTCAGTCTCACCCTCTTCGCAGAGACGCACACAAACAGCGACGTACGAGACCCAACACACGCAGGAAACCACGAACAATAATTTCCATACTAACGTTATCACGAGCGCCCCTGCATCTCTGGACTACGTGTTAGATTTGGATAACGCTAACTTGACAGAAGGGGATGGTCACCCTTGTGGAAATCTTCTCGCCTTTCTGCCAGGAAAACCGCATTCCCCCTCGACCCTCGAAAATTCGACTTTTCTGCATGTTTGCGATGTCCCTCCAACGATCGAATCGAGTTCAACTTTTCTTCATATTTCAGGCTTTCCTTACAATTTCGCGGAGAACCTTTTAAGATTTGTGGCACATCATTAGTCTTACGTAAATGATTCGTAACACATGTAATTCTTTCATCTATTAACTCAATAAGTTATTTAATACTAAGAAATGGCCCTTTTCAAGAATAGATTAAAAAAATGTTACTATTTTTAGAAATATTCCATAAAAACCACTGACATCTCCTAGAATTATCCTCAAGCTCTCTATACTAAACATTTCTAGTTTGGAAGCCGTACGAAAATAGCCGACATCTTTTCCTAGGGAACGTAATCTCCTGGACCGTTGATGGTATCGACCAGCAGTAACGATCGATGATAAATCCAACTTCCTTATAACCAAGCTGGTATGCGATAGATTGAATCGGCCTAAGCAACACGAACCCTCCCACGGATTTCATCCTAGCAACCCCCTCTTGCCTTACGCTTCTGCTCGGCATTTTCGAGGTGGACGCAGAGCTGACCGAATCACTATCAGCTAGATATTCGCTGGCGTGGCGTTTGCGCCCCATTTTATTAAGGAAATCCTACCCTCTGTCCACCTCCTGCCCGGCCGCCTCCCCCTCGCCGTTCCTGAACCCACCGGGACGAGGAAGGAGATTTCCTCGTCGTAATACGTGTGACGACGTGCATTTCCAGCGATCCTGGCTTTCCACCTTCGGCCACAACCGCCACCCCTTTCGGACCACGTGCGGCGACGTATTGTTTTTCATCCGACGGAACATTTTTCGAATCGAGGACCAAAGAAGTCAGCAGTTCGACTCGCGCGAATGGATAATCGAACGTATGGCGACAAGTCCTCCAGCGTTTCGAACACAGAATTCTAAGCATAAATATGTGTACGCATTATTTTTTTATTTCAATTACTGACGACTTATTTTCTGGGCTGTAAAATGACTTGGGGAAGTAGCCGTTACATCGACTACGAGCATATGCCTCGCAACTTTTTCCTCGGCGTTCACCCCATTTCTGTCTCGGTAGTGGAGGAAGTCACAATAAAGTATTTAAACTGGCTGGAATCATCCAGCAATTTGACCTCGGGCAAGATTTTCCAGGCTCCGCACCTTCAATCTTGCGGAACGGCTCTAAACTCCATCGCGTCGCGGCCACTAGACAGGGGCAAAGTAATAAAAATATTCCGCACCGCCGGCAGCGGCGGGGTAGCGAGCAAAGGGGTTAGTAGACAGAGGGAAAAGGAGCCGGGGGGTGGGGACGGGCGGCAGGACCGCGTCATTAAAGGAAATTATAACAAAGTGGGTCCTCGGCAGTACCGGCGAGCCGCCCGTTGGCCCGTGGATGAAGCTTTGCAGCCGGAGAAGACGGGCGAAAGGAAGGGCTGACTCAGTTCGCGCGGAAAACGAATTGAAATTTTAATCGCCCACCCCCGCGGACAAAATGCGTCCACCGTTCTCGTCCTTCCACCGTAACAATCCCTTCTTCCTGCCTCCGACCCAGCTTTTTTCTCTCTCGACGCCGCGCCGGCCGTGCTCCCTTTTCCTCGCCGCCCTTCCCTCCCTCCCCCCGACGTCTTTTTTTTCCACGGGAACGGGGTAAACGCTTTTACGCGCGTCGCTATTATGTCCCGCCGATGTCGTCCTCCTCTTCTCGCTCGTTTTCAAGTTTCGTGTTTATTCTACGCCCGTTTTTGACAGCCCGCGTTTCTCCCTCCCGGTTAATGCCATTGTCCCCGTGAACTCGAATTGCTGACTTTAGCCGGAGAGTTAAAATTGCTTAATCCCGTAGACGATTTTAATTCCCACTCGGAATTACGAAAAAAAAAGATCTATCGAGCGTTTACTTAAAGCGGGGCTTTACGAAATTCTTACGGTCGTTCTCTTACGTCCGACCGATCGACTCGTTCACCTGGATCAATCCGACTGCTGTCGACAATGAGAGATCCGTTTTCGGAGACAGGTCCGGTTCTCTCCGCGGCTCCGTCGAATATCAGGTTACCCCGTTCTCCGGGCATAAATTATCCAAGAAATGAAAACCGGTAAAGCATGTGCGANCAGTCATTGATTAATATTTTATACGAAGACTCTTTTTACGTTATTGATACGTCTTTTTAAATTACTTGTTAAAACGTAAAGTAAAATGACAATGGGAAGTGGGATTTTTCGTGGGAGACTGTAAATTCCGAGGAATATTTATTACAATTTCGATTTGGCCTCCGGTGCACTCTTTCGGCATTTCGTGCACGTTCGATCGACAAAGAGAACAGCAAGCCGGGAGCTTCTGGAAGATAGACTTCGGCAGAAATAACGCGATCTACGTGGCTGGAAACAGCTAAATCGCTCCCTAGCACATTCAAGATTGTGTCCCAGAACGGTGACATCGGTTTTCATTCGAACTTACTGCCAAATTTCCATT
>SMSR01000101.1:98423-134409 GCA_019453355.1 Ceratina japonica
TCGTACCCGATGGCAATTCATCAACCGCGACTTTGTCGCTCAATGTCTTTTCCTTTCGCGTTCCCGTTCGACCCGTCTCGTTCTCCTCTCGCTCCCAATCCCGGCTGTCCGCCGTCGAAACCGTCCGGTTACCCTTTTTTCGCGGACCAGCGGCGAGGCTTGTTACGTCACGCGCGAGTCCGCGAGCGCATAAAATATTTGACCGACCCGTTGCTCCGCGCGCCGCGACGACCGCCTCGATTTAATAACGAACACGCCGGTTAATCAAAGCGCTACTGACAGCTCAAGGTCACCGCCGGTGCCGTTTTTTACTCGTCTCGTGGAACGATCGAGAGTTAATTAAGAGAAACAAGCCGACCGAATCGCAGGAAAAAAATAAAAAAAACGGCACGCCGGAAAAAATCCGAGCTTCTCTCCTTTCCTCGCCTCTCGATCATCGTACGATATATACGCGCGCATTTTTTCCGAATTTCTTCCTCGGCTCCGATCGCGTCTCCTCGCAGTTACTCGCTCGTTTCATCCGTGATACGGGCCGCGAGAGACTCGCCGGCACCACGGTTCCCACAACATCCTTTGTCCAGTCTCGCCGCAGAAAGAGACCAGCGAAAGGGATGGAGAGAGAGAGAGGCTGGACCCCCAACTAAAACTAAAACTAGTCTAACTGCATCGTGACGTCATCCGCGCCGCGATTTGCCTTAACCTTGAAGCCGTTGCTCTCCCGATCCTTCTCTCCCCGCGTTCTCCAATGCTCGTCCCCTCTTTCGTCCGCCTCACACCCCCTCGATTTCGTCGGCCAGCGAGAGAAAAGGAGCAGGATAACGCGGCGAGGAGCGACGTCGAACGCGGCGGGGGCGGCGGGGGAGGAGGGTGCACCGGCGTTGCTCCTTTTGTTTGCTGCGACTTCGGTATAATTAAAGTTCGTTCACACGTTTTCCACGAATTTCAGCGACCGAGGAATCCTCGCCGGCGCCGCGGGAACGCGATAGCCCGAATTATCGGCCTGCCGCCTTCGCGGCCCGCAACGATTATGAAAATAACGCCGATCGGAGGGAATCGGCGGCCTTGACGCCGATCAGAATGCTCGTGGAACACCCCGGTTCATTCGTCAACCCGTTTTGCGAACATCGTAATTAGAAGGAAAATAACTGACGAAACTACAAGTCGTTATTTCTGCGAACCGTCGACTGCATGTATCGGACGGTCGCGTTTAATGGATTTTATCTGGAATAGATTGTTGCAAGTCATACCTCTTTCCTCGGTCTCACGTGATTAAGCAACAATATTACTTACGTAAGGTTGAAAGGAGTTCTTGCAAAAGTTCTGCATAATAATGCTGTTAATGGTGTATCATCTGGATCACTTTATTATGAGGATATTGTACGTAATAACTGGTAACGTTGTCTAATCTGTTATTTACCGATATAAAAAAAGTCGAATGAATAGGAGATTGAAAGCTTATTATATCCATAACACATGATTCATGGTTAGCTGTGTATGCCAATTGTTACGTTTCAGAACAGTTTGCATTGGAATTCTGCATGTTAATGCTCAGCGTATTTTTGTTACTGACTGTCGTTTATCAAGGTTGATCACTTTTTACAGAATTGTGTAATTAGTTACATTGTGGTTTTTCATTTCTCGTAGCAACAGTAAATCGTCAGATATCGTACAGCCGTACGTTATACTGATTTCTTTATAAGAATTCGAGATAATAATTGAAGCTTCTGCCATTCATATGAGGCAATAATAAATTTAACGCGCTACGAATACAGTTCTCGCCGCGCGTTTATCGCCGGTAGTTAGCAATTGTATTCCACGAAATAAACTTTCATCTCCTCCAGAGACACGAAAATTCCTGCTCGTCCCTCTTGTCGGCCCGTCAAAAGATCGAGAAATAATTCAAACCGCGAAAACCTATAATTTTCGTTCGCCGTGTTCCACCGGAGATCTTATCGATCTCGAAAGGGGGCGACGGAGAGGGAGAGGCCAAAAGAGAGGGGAAAAAAATGAAAAGGGGAAAAAACGAAGAAATATCATCGATACTATTGGTAAATACAGAAATACCGTTCCCGCGGGCGAATGCCGCGGGGACCAGTTTCGTGGTATTCACATTAATTTTCGATGCGTCGTCGATCCGCCATGGCGAGCAGCGCGTTGTTCGATTTCTTCTTCTTCTTCGTCGTCTTCGTCGCGCTCGCCCCCTCTCTCTCTCTCTCTCTCTCTCCGGCTCTCTGGCCGGCGTCGCGTCGCATCTCGTCGTCGCTCTGTTCTCTCTTTTCCACGAGGTTTCGGCCCTCGGAAACACGAAATGCCGCGAGAAACGAGCCGCAAAAATCCTTTGTTCGCGCCCACGTGACGCGTTCATGAACCCGTGTTCCTTTTTGAGCGACGATTTTTCAGCCGCCGCGCCGTCGAGTTTGCCCAGCCGCTCGCCGATGCCAATTAGGGGTAAGCGAAACTCTCGAGCTTCATAGCAACGTGTAATTTTTAAATTACTTTACGTTACCTTTAACGTCTTACAAAATTGACGCAGTTTTTTCAAACGTGCACGAATTGCTTTGAAGTATCGAGACAATGACTTTTTTTCTACCAGAAGTGGGATTCCCGTGGATAATTAAATTGCATTTTCCAATATGCCAGAACTGGGATTCCTGTGGATAATTAAAATCTATTTCTAAATGGACCGTAAAAACTGTACATTTGGAAGTACCGTTACTCCCATAAGTGCGGGAGCATTCTTATTGTGCGATGATTTACACAAGGCCACACTTAAATAGATTTACGACCTTTCTCGATGGACTTTCTCCGAGGACGACAAAGGGATGTCGAAATCCTGGAAATTCGAAAACTAGATTGCTTCGGCTCGTAAATCACGAGGCCTAAACAAATTCGTCATTTTGCAGTTCGAACGACGTGCGACGAATTAGTGGCGTGTTCGGATTAGTTTTTCCCAGACAGCAATTCATAATCATTAACGTCAAAATCGACTAATCGCTGATACTGATTTATCCAAGGCCCGGCTTATCTTACGTTCGCCACCCCGGCGCCGCCCCCTCTCCCCGCCGATCTCTCGAGCGCGTATCGCGGCCGAAGACGTGGCACAGTCGTGAGTCAAAGGAAATTAGGGCAATCATAATTTGCCGTGGCGCAGCGGCGATAAGAAAGGACAAGTGCACTTGTTCATGCGGTGCCGAGGGGTAGTCGAATGTACCGCAGCTGCGGGAACGCGAGGGTGAACGCTGGCTGGGGAGAGGCCGCGAGTTCCATTGTTTCCCTCGAACAATGTTGTATACCGGGTGTTTCCAGTGCCACTGAACGAACACCTCCGCGAGGAGGAGAGGCCGAACGAAGAAGTGTCGCGCGGCGTCGCGCCGCCGCCGTTGCATTGTGTCGCGGCGATGGCAAAGCCAGGTACGGAATGGTATTACCGAACTGGAGCCGTCGTCGTTTCGCCACTTGAACGGCCACGGCCCGCCTCGAAACCGGCACCCGGGGCCATGGGCATCGATTGCTTTATTACCACAATTTCAGGATTAATTCGGCGAACGGTATTCATGGTTCCGCGCTTTCCAGGAATCCTCCAATATTCGTCGTTCCCTTGGTCCGACTAATTGCAAGCGCGTTTAGAGGATTAATTAATTTACAACGGTCACGGCCTGTCGATTCTCTCCTCTCCTCTAGATCTTTCGGCTACCATCGCTGCCGTACCGATAAGGATCGAGGGATCCTCGGGCGGTGATTCGGCACCAGTTACGTAACAGCCAAGAAGTGAATATTTCCCTTGTATCAGTTTGCTTAAAATTAATTATATTCACGCATAAATACTTTTTTATACAATATTTGACGTAATTGTTAAAACTGTGAATATATGATCTTACACACGCGAACATGATTTTACGTTTTTAAAGTGTTATAACTGAAACGGACTCGATACGTTAATTTTCTTTGAAATACAATGACTTCGTCTATTTTATACAATTATAGCGAGAGAAATCGTAAGGTGGAATGCAGAAGAAAAGAAAGGGTGAACGTTTAAGAAATAAAGGAGGAACAGAGATAAAAAAAGAGGAGCGATCTCGTGGCGTCAACGACAATCGGTAATTTCTTCGGTCATCGATCATCGGTGGCAAGCGTGATTGGTCGAGGTTCGGGGTTGCAGACGGAATTCATCCCTCCGATTGGCTGCGAGCGCACTGTGAGAAAATCTACGCCGAGAATGTTCAATGCCTGTCGCGCCGAGATGATTTATCGCAATGACGCTCTTTTTTTTCTATCTTTTTTTTCGCTCGCCGCTTGAAACGTAACCAATGACACGACGATATTTGCGAATGCGCCAGTGACTTCACCGCGACGCATTTTCTTAACGTCCGCATAAATGCGCAATTGTTCTAAGACCATTTCTTCACTTTTTTAAGATGTCAGTTTACATTATCTCTGATTCACGTTTACGATTTAACAATTTTTACGTGGCAGACGAAATTCAAACTGGAGATCACGAATTGCAAAGTTCGATCCAGTCTCCATGACAGATTTTTTTGGTCCGTCGTGCATCGACACGGCGCATGTAAATGATGCATCCGGTGCATCGCGTCGCACCGCATCGTTTGAACGGCCCGACCGACGCGGCGCGGCAACGAAATTTTCATAGAAGGGTGCGTTCTCTCTCAACAATGGACGATGATCGAGCTATTTTTGCAGGTGAACCGACCCCATGGCTCGAAACGATTTTTCGCCGTTTCAAAACTTTTTCGAATCGCTATCCGGGGCGGAAAGGGCGAACATTTAACGGACCGGCGACGCTTTTAGGGAAAAAAATGGAGCAAACGTCCGGTTGCTGGTATAATCAAAAATATCTCTTCGCTTCCCCAGCGGTAGAAAATATGAAACGAGCATTCGGCATCGTAGCCTCTGTTAAAAATGTTTTCTGAATGCCAGTCAGGATGTCACGGAATATTTATAACGAGGAATAGAATTATTATTGTTGACGAGCTGAAAGAGTCAGGAATTATAGAAAATGGAACAAGTGTCTTGCAGGCGGGACTGTCAGGTTTATCGGTCGATTACTCTCCCCGGTTCACCACGGTTCGAGTTAACGCACAGGCTGAAGAGTTAATTTAAAGAGGGGACCGTTCCGATTCCGGGGAATAATGCAAACGTTTCGTCGGTATCCGTTTACGAGGACGCAGGTTCTGCAGTCTCTTTACGAGAGGGTGCATGTCAATGACCCTAAGCAAGCCTCGTCGAGGACTGACACACGGGGGTGGCCCGGCCGGATCGGGGGATGAGCACGGGGGGGACCCCGGTTGTTTCGGCATTTTTCTGACTGGCTTCCTCCTCGTCGGCTGGAGTTCGGCCCGGGGGTGGAGGCGACGAGCTGCTGTCGTTGCTACTTTAGGGTAGGTCGGCGCACGAGCGCCGCCTTGTGATTTAAGATACGCCGGAAAAAAGAGAAAGGAACCCGTAAGAGAGGGTTATTTAACCGGTAAACTCGAGCGGCTTACGTTCCAGTTATTCCCTTTGTCGCCGGGGCTGAAGATTTCTTTCAATTGCGTATACCAACCATCGCTCCATTCCACATGTTCGCCGGTCGGAAAATTTTTCGTTTTTAAATTCGTTGTAAAATTTATCTTTGTCACGAAAACCGGCCGCGTTCAATGATGCTTAAACGGGACGGGGTAAACGAATCGCGAAATAATTTTTTCGTACAATGTTACGGAAAACCGACGACGGTGCCCTCGCCGACCTTTTTCCTTTTGACGTTTACAGCCGAAACGGAAGAACCGACCGACAGTGGTCCGTCGCGTATTAACGCGGGCGAAGCTGCACGGAGAAGAGCCGTCGGGGGACTCTTTAGGCGCCGTCCACAACGAGATTAGATATTGCAAATGGACGTGGCTTATCTCGGACGGAACGACCGGCTGGACCTCGGCCCTATTCGCGATAAGGCCGACTCTCGCCGGATTTCGCGCCCTCCTTTATGGTTCGACAGCGGCCCGAATTTGCATTTTTCCCAAATTTTCTCGCCGACGCCCGTGACCCTCGAGTCTCGACAATTTCTGATATCCCTCTGTTTGATGAAGCGATTACGACCCTCTCGCTGTTTATTAAAAATAAACATTTCACCCGTGATAAATTCGCGCAACGCACGCCTTGCTTTTCTCGCGCGTATAATAAATGTCGAGCCTGAGATTCATTTTTTATCTATAGTATTTTTTATTCGTCCCGATTTTTTCCAACTTGAGTCTGACTATTTGGAAGACAGTGGTGTTCCGATTTATTTCGGGAAAATTGTAGAAGTAACACGTCTCGGTCGATCAAAAGGAATGATTCAGTTTTTCTCAGGGTGTAAAAGGGGAGACTTTTTTCTCGGAGCTAAGATAACCGTGACAGTTCCATCCCTCGTCTCGTACGGATCGCGATAAACCGGAGTCTTTAACGAGCACTTAACTTTACCGCAGCAATAAAAGAAAATTTCGTTCGTCGCTTACGAATCGGTAACATGCCTCTTCCCACGATCTGATAAATTCGACGCATCCCGTTAATGAATTGCTCCGTCGTTTACAAATCTCCTGTTCCACGTTGAACGAACTTCGCGGTATGCATGATGAACAACCGATATCGCGATGCAGGACGGATCATCAAATACGCGTTTAAATTTTTATACGCCGAGCTCGTGGAGATTATCCAGTTTTATCGCGAACGACGCGCGTGCGTTTGGCATCATCTCGGTCCACTCGGCGGTCAAAAACGTAATGTACAGACGTGGAACACCATAAATCCACAAACCGAGGCCGGGCTAATAGTTCTACGCCCGTACAATGTTATTAATCACGCGAACGGGCTGGCGAGGGTCTTGCGAACTTAATTAATTAAATAATATAATAGCCGGAGAAACTAGGGAACAACTGTTCTCGCCGTCTTCGTTCCTCGGCCGCGGCTCGCTCTCGCCCGGTCTCGGTCCCTATCTCCGCACCCTTTCTCGTCCTCTCGTCGCCGTCGTCTTCTCTGTCTCGTATCGGAAACGTCCATCAGCGGCAGCGGCATCCCCGAGGCTCTGTTCCTTCTCGCTGTCCAAACCTCATGACGAACGCACCAGATATCGCCGGTATGCAGCTGTAATTGCGTAATTTCTCCCGGTATATTTGCTCGCGGACGCGTGTGTTTGCATTCCCCGGCTCGTTCCCGGCCTTCCAGAAATGATTTTCCCCAAATGAAACCCTACGACCGATCCGTCGATCCCTTCACGCGTACCTATCTGTAACGATGTCGCAGGTACTACAGCCTGATCGATTGGTATTGTAATAAAATGTCGAGGCAGCTCACGGTTTGTCATTATGAAGATGATTCTGAATCTCAAGTTCCCTTCGTATCAATTTTTTATACCGAGATGAGGTTTTCCAATATTCATAATGGCCACGGTTTTCTATTGTTCCGCACTAATTGCCGTGTCTAAAATATTTGCGAGAGAAACTGTCCACGGGTCTGGAGAAAGAAAAATGATTGAAGTCTACTAGCCTATTAAAAGGGAGAGCTGCGACGGGAAACAGGAGAAATCAATTTACGAGAAACAAGCGACGGTAGCGTGCCGGTTCGTTTCTTGCCCTTTAATCTCGATTGTTGAATCCTCTTCTTACGAAATAATTTGTCTCTCCCCTTTTCAATATCCCATCTCCCCTGTGAGCGCAGAAAAATATTCTTCATTACACTTCCCGAGTAATACGAATCCAATCGAGGAGGCCATGTTCAAAGGCTCGACGTATATACGGCTGCGAAATTAGTGCGGCTCAGAGACGGACGGAAACAGGTTCGGTTTATCAAAGTAATTCACTTACGGTATAACGAGCAGCTTAAGGATTAAGAGATGAGTATTTTCACACTCGATGTGTCTAACTTTTCCATTTAATTTAAACTCGCGGTAAAAAGTTAACTCCCGCCGGCGGGGAACGTGTCAAACAAATTCGTGTACACCGGATAAAACATCGACCCTTTGCATCAACTTCCGGGTAGAAGCCGGGCAAAAACAATTCGCGCGCCGCGTGTTTTGCGGGGTAAAGGTTGATCCGCGAAACTCTATGAAATCTTCGTGCGAACCGATGATCCCGAGAATACGGGCGCGCGATGCAAATAGATACGCACATTAACGTGCGACCGCGCGGCCGAACTTAAAGTGTCATAATTTACAAAGCCGCGTAAGCTTCGACTTATCGGCGAAACATGCAACTGGCCGGATGCAGCCGATCGATAGCCCGCCCGATAACCTTGGTCCGAGCTTACGGAAAGAGTTTCGTGTCCCTTCTTCTCGCCCCCTGGTCATCGCTTTATCAGTGGATGCTCGTTTGGCGCCGGCGGCATGCATCATTAAGCTTCCAGCGTGCCGTAACGCCGACGAAGCTTACTTGCGCGGACCTCCTACGCACACGCGCGAACCGAATCAACACGACCCAAGGTTTTTACGTACATAGACGAGCGTACATTAACGTCCATAAGTAGTACCGTAGGCTTATCAAAACGGTATATGCAAGTAACTAATGTGTATTAAAACTCATTTTACAAATCATTATTGAATTATACACATTTTTCAAGTTGTGGGGAAGAATTTTTCATAATAAAGTATCTTGCAGTCCTTGAATTTACTGAATGCAAGTTATAAATTATTTATCCCAAAGCTGTTCTAGTATCTAATAAATTAAGGGTGGTTTACAATTGATAGCTTCATTTTAAATAACCGATAACGTCGGGGCTGCAATTTGAAGGCGTTTCCACGACGACGCGGCGATCGACAGCGTGTTCAATTAATCAGTGAAATACTTCTGAACAGTAGTGTACATCCTCGCGCGCGCAGTTTCCTCTCCGCACTCGGCCTCTTTATTCCACCCTCTTCGCTTCCACCTGTCTCTTGGTCGCCGCGCTCGTTCGTCCACAGTCAAACGAGAGAGAGTGTACGTGCACGGCCACACGTGGACGCGATTCACACGACCCACACACCGACTCGTCGCGTTTCGTCCACCCTTTCAGGCTCCTCCACCCTCGAGCTTCAACCCAATTCCCCTTAACGCTAATTTATCTTAATTACATTCTACGCGCGTCGGCTGGCGCGGCCGTGTGTCGGTGGCCAACGTGCCGGAATCATCGTGTTGGTACTTACTTACATACAAGCGTGTTCGTGTGCAAGGAAGTTTCGGGTGGCCGTTGGGCGCGCGCACGGCCCCGCACGCGTGTGTAATTGCACGCCGGCGTTATATGGGTTTTCTGGATTTTACGCCGCGTCTATGGAGCCCGAGTGCACGCGCGCTGCTAGATTTTACGCCTGCGTCTAGTTTAAGGGCAATTTCGTCTATGGCTGGCCGGACGGCTGCCTTCGGGGCACCGAGCGAACCGGGGCGAGTCCACGCGCCAAGGTGATTGATAAGCCCGGGGATGGTTTTGTTCCAAGGTGAGAGTGAATTATAACTCATAAATTGTCTGGATAGAACAACAGTTTCGATATTTTTCAATCTGGCTNTTTTTCATAATAAAGTATCTTGCAGTCCTTGAATTTACTGAATGCAAGTTATAAATTATTTATCCCAAAGCTGTTCTAGTATCTAATAAATTAAGGGTGGTTTACAATTGATAGCTTCATTTTAAATAACCGATAACGTCGGGGCTGCAATTTGAAGGCGTTTCCACGACGACGCGGCGATCGACAGCGTGTTCAATTAATCAGTGAAATACTTCTGAACAGTAGTGTACATCCTCGCGCGCGCAGTTTCCTCTCCGCACTCGGCCTCTTTATTCCACCCTCTTCGCTTCCACCTGTCTCTTGGTCGCCGCGCTCGTTCGTCCACAGTCAAACGAGAGAGAGTGTACGTGCACGGTCACACGTGGACGCGATTCACACGACCCACACACCGACTCGTCGCGTTTCGTCCACCCTTTCAGGCTCCTCCACCCTCGAGCTTCAACCCAATTCCCCTTAACGCTAATTTATCTTAATTACATTCTACGCGCGTCGGCTGGCGCGGCCGTGTGTCGGTGGCCAACGTGCCGGAATCATCGTGTTGGTACTTACTTACATACAAGCGTGTTCGTGTGCAAGGAAGTTTCGGGTGGCCGTTGGGCGCGCGCACGGCCCCGCACGCGTGTGTAATTGCACGCCGGCGTTATATGGGTTTTCTGGATTTTACGCCGCGTCTATGGAGCCCGAGTGCACGCGCGCTGCTAGATTTTACGCCTGCGTCTAGTTTAAGGGCAATTTCGTCTATGGCTGGCCGGACGGCTGCCTTCGGGGCACCGAGCGAACCGGGGCGAGTCCACGCGCCAAGGTGATTGATAAGCCCGGGGATGGTTTTGTTCCAAGGTGAGAGTGAATTATAACTCATAAATTGTCTGGATAGAACAACAGTTTCGATATTTTTCAATCTGGCTTTACGAAACCGTCTTCGTCATCAGAATGATTAATAAATTATCTCGTAATTACCCGAAGACATAAATCTAACTCAAAATTCATGAATTAATTCACCGTACTATAACACGACTGCGGTGAATTTCGTTTCGGTATGACTACCAATCTCGCGATGAGAATAAAAGTATAATAAGACCCTCTTGAATTCTTTTCCCGAAATGACACGGCACTGCTGCTCGCTGGATTATTTCGTTAAGAACGAGAATTTCATCGTACGCAATAAAGCGAACGCAATTGTTATCGCAGCAGCGGGGCTGCCGTCGTTCCTGCGAAAATTCGTCGCATGCACACAGGTACTATACACACACGCCGGTGAGATTGTGAACGTCGATTGTTACACGCGAGCTTTAATCTTAGCGTCACGGAATATCGAACAACCGGTGTCCGTCCCAGGACTGAATTTCCAAGGGATGGTTCCTCCGCTCATTCCTGCATCGATCGGCGATTCCACGAAATTTCCGGCTGACGACTGCGATCCTCCGCCTCCCCCCTCTGCGTCTTTTCCGAGTTTAGAGACCGAGTTTCCTCCCGCGTTCGCCAAAATTTTCAAACGAAATTTAATCCGTTCGCAAAACTTTCTTCATAGACGAAATATAATTCGCAATAAAATACGACTCGGCCGCGTTCGACGTCGTATTATTATACGATACTGTTTGCGGCGATTTGTCCATCGCACGTGGATAACATAATTCTCACGGGGGCGAGATTAGCCCGCTCACGACGGCGGAATACGTTCGCCTATTATATCCTCGATAACCGGAATAGGTCGTGATTTCGCTAAATAGTACGGAAACAATCGAAGTAGAAATTGATAACACGAATTCCGCGCTGAATATTAAATTGGGACGCGGATGATAGACGCGGCGCCGCGCGATAATGGTGGACGACGTTCGAGTAAGTATAATACGTTACGGAGATGATAGTGCAATTACGCGAATGTAATATTATGCTCTGAATTATTACATCGTAAGTACGTCAGGCCCCGTAATGTACGCAGTAATAACAGTTAGGATGTGTACACGGAATATGCTAACGCTTCTATTAAATTATTCATCGAATAATCAGCGGAACAACATTATCACAGAATTATCATTTTATTATTAAACCCAATTAAATTGCGCAAAATCTCCAAAGGCCGCGTCTAGACCACTATACATTCTATCGTGAGAACGAAACGCTATTTTCTAATTTACTTTGATCAATCTTTCGAACTGGTTAGTGGTAAACGATGTGTCGGAAATAAAAAAAAAGCGCGCGGTTAATTAAGTTGGGGAGCGGAGGATTAATTAAACGTTACGTATTCCAAAGTGAACCGGATTGTCAATTTCTAGTTTGATTACCAGACATCCCCGGAGCAGTTATCAAATAAGAGGAGGGCAACGTGAAACTATCTACCCGATTCCGGGCATCGTGGGGCGGTTGTAACGGGGGCGGCGGCGGGGGAGGTTCGGCCCCGTTTATCTTGAGATTGAGCATTAGGATTCAGTATATGGTGCCGGCCTTGCCGGTGGGAGATAAGGGGGTAATTTCTGTTCACCGACGGGGGTCAAAACTGCCCGTAGCTCATCTCTACGGGCGTATACGTACCACCCCCGTGGCCACTTGGCCCGACGCAACGCGGCGAAGCCTTCATGGTCGAAAGTCGTTTCCACGATCTTAGGGGCCACGGGCTCGGCTTAAGCCCCATGCAAATTAGATGCGGGATCTTATGGATGTAGATATAGCCGCGCAAGACCGTTGATATAGATCCGTGTCATGGGAAGAAGGGACAAATGAATGTTGCTTGGTCAACGGACCGTAAACGTTAAATCATTTACGTACATTGTAGATTGCCTTGATACTGTTTTGCTGCTCTTATTAATTTAACCGAACACTCTTGGGTATTCAGCCGCGATTGAATTCGTGCATCTATGTATAGTCCGACGTAGACGTGCTTAATGTAGTTAAATAAAAGATAACGATTTTAAATAATAATTTCCTACGTTCGTCGGTCAATAGTTAATAATAACCTATGCGAAGAGTTTCGAATTGCAAATGTTCCATGATTATGGAAATCGTCTTTTACTGATTATGCAAAACGTCAAGTGTCATTATACAATGTCGCAGTGAGTTTCCTCATCGCGGAGTAAACTCTTACTTCCTCTTGGAACGATGAAGCATAAAATGCAATTTGTGTTTTAAAACGATTTTCGAAACTGTCGTCTCCTTTCGCTCCCTTTTCCTTGCCTTTTTTTTGAGCAATGAAATTGGAGGAACCTATTTCGTTCGTCCCCTTGTTTCCAGTACCGGAATCGATTTTCCAGGATCGTAAGGGGTTCTTTACGGTGGGGATGCTCGCCTTCCAGATTATTTACGAAGTTCTCAGAGGGAGTGTGTCCGTTTTTTTCGGTTACCCTCCCACCTCCGCTCCGCTGCGAGCCACACGCCGGTGTTTCTCGTGTGCGCTCACGCCACGGTCCACGTACAGGACTGGCCACCCCTTTCAGCTTCCACATCCGGTCGACACCCTTGGACTCATTCGTCGCGTACATTGGCGTACACCGAATTACACTACGTTCATCCCTCGCTACTCAGATCCTCCATCTATTTCATTCCATCGAGCATAGCTAGGAAATTCAATTCAAGTACAAAACCGTCGATTATTTTCATCGCTCGATATTTCGTATTCTAAAAGCTTCCTACACAACGCTGCATTCAAAATTGAATTAGTAAGCGATGTCTCTTATCATTTATTCGTACTGGCAGAAACAAATGACGAGTCGTCGAATTAGCTGAAAAACGGGAAACTAGCTGTGGTCTCGAATCTAGCAGTTACGCCAATGTTTCGTCTACCCCTTGGTCAAGAGTGGTTTAGGGTGTGTAAGCCAGGCGAGCGGGAGGAGAAAAGACGAGGAACCGGGGGTGGAAAACGGAGGGCATGCGTGCACCCTTACGCACCAGCCCTTACGTGTATCCAGGTAACGTACACTTTTGCATAAACCAACTGTGGAGCCCTCGCGCGCACCGCCGCTCACACACGTAGACGACGTACCTCTACGTCGTCGTATATATTCACACATAAATTTGAACGGAACCGGGGGAGGTGTGTGCGCGCTCACGAGCCACGGAGTAGCCGCGTCCAGGCGGAGGTTTACGCCGTAAGGGACGAGGACGGAGGATGTGTGGCGCGAAGCGGAGCGACGAGGAACGGGAGACGCGGGCCGGCGGACGTGCGAGAGAGACGGAGGGACGCGGGGGAGGACGGTTATATAAGACAGAGAACGAGGTAAAGACGGACAAGGGTCGTGGAGGGTGGCGACCGTGGGGTGCCTCTATCTCTTGCACTCCTAACTAACATGTATTTTGCATAAAGCTTACATTACTTGAATTACAATGCTCCAGTACGGAGTCGTAGTACACCCGCGCCCTCCGCTCCTGCCCCCCTTTGCTACCCGCGTTTACATCTCGGCCGGAGCTACCCTCCGTCCTTCTGGAGGAGAGACGCTGCCATGTAAATTGCTTCCAGAGGCAAGTTTGCGCGCAAGTGCTCGGCACACTACGGTCACCCGCGCGCGCGCGCGCGTGATACGTCGACGCGATATCTATACTGATGACGCATCGGCTTCAGACGCTGTTGCGTGGATTAATTATAAACAAATTCGCATGATAATTCTTTTGTATTAATAATGTGCAGTCTAGTTCGAACAATAAATTGTCTTTCATTTTCTGTTTGATTAAGAAAATTATAAATGCATCTTCCTATTCTTGCTATAATTTAATACGTCCGTTTGTATACGAAATCGGCCTCGCACGCTGGTGTTAGGTTCAATACGCGTTCCCCGGGTCGGTGTGTGAGTAATTCTGGACAACGCGCCCTCGTCTCTATGCTATTAGGTACACAGACCGATGCCGAGGGGGTGGAACAGCGCGCAAGGGGTTGCGCGGGGAAAATTCATTATCTTGGTTATTCCACGGTGAAAGGGTTATCGGACGCGATATAATTGATCGTTAGACGGCTGCCGGACGAATTGACCTTTTTGGATCGGACGGCCGGTTGATAAAATTCAAATCGCGGCGTCGATCATTATCGGGATCGTGGGCGCGGGAACGGCGCGCCGCACTCGACCGAGGATATAACCGGATTCGGTTTGACGCGAAAAACCACTGGAGGAAGTTTCTCGATCGCCGGCTCCTAGGATAACGAGTAGTTGCGACGTGTTCAAAACGATTTAAACGACATGCAGATTCCTCGCGGCGATTTAATTATTTAACGTTCAGCCGTCCGGCGTGATACGTCTTTCGCTTGTGTACTTCGTGAAGTTTGTATCCTATTATCTACGCGCACTTCCAAAGAGAGGAACTCAGACACGGTCCAGGCGGTGTTTTATACGCATCAATCTGATTCGCTGTCGCACGGGGTGAAACGAGCGAGGAATAATTTTCTTAACAACGGAACATCGAGCAGNCTCGTGGGCGCGGGAACGACGCGTCGCACTCGACCGAGGATATAACCGGATTCGGTTTGACGCGAAAAACCACTGGTGGAAGTTTCTCGATCGCCGGCTCCTAGGATAACGAGTCGTTGCGACGTGTTCAAAGCGATTTAAACGACATGCAGATTCCTCGCGGCGATTTAATTATTTAACGTTCCGGCGCGATGCCCCTTTCGCTTGTGTACTTCGTGAAGTTTGTATTCTATTATCTACGCGCACTTCCAAAGAGAGGAACTCAGACACGGTCCAGGCGGTGTTTTATACGCATCAATCTGATTCGCTGTCGCAGGGGGTGAAACGAGCGAGGAATAATTTTCTTAACAACGGAACATCGAGCAGGCTGAATCGTCTGGTGTCCGGGCAAAGCCCCCGCCTGGCTTGCGGTCAACCCTTTAACGTATCTCTCCTTCGTTGCATTACTCATGCTCGCGTGGCCGGCCGCCGCGTAACCACGCTGCCGAAGAAAGTACAAAGAAAGAGGGAGACACACGGAACGTTTTCATGTATACTAAAAAAGATCTTTCCTTCTTCGCACGCAGAAGCGACCCACAAAGAAATTTCCCCGCAGCGCGTGAAGCCCTTATCGGCTTTTCACCTCGCATTATCCCTTTGCCACGGGGACCTCTTCTCCTTTCCATTACTCACGCTCGCGTGGCTCTCCACGCGTCTGCCCGTCGCCGCATTAAATAGGAAGAGAATAATAATAATAAAAAGATGGTGGTCGAAGGAGAGAGAGAGAGAGGAAAAAAAAACAGACTTTTCAGCAGGTACTAAAAAATAATTTTTTCCTCCGNGAACGTTTTCATGTATACTAAAAAAGATCTTTCCTTCTTCGCACGCAGAAGCGACCCACAAAGAAATTTCCCCGCAGCGCGTGAAGCCCTTATCGGCTTTTCACCTCGCATTATCCCTTTGCCACGGGGACCTCTTCTCCTTTCCATTACTCACGCTCGCGTGGCTCTCCACGCGTCTGCCCGTCGCCGCATTAAATAGGAAGAGAATAATAATAATAAAAAGATGGTGGTCGAAGGAGAGAGAGAGAGAGGAAAAAAAAACAGACTTTTCAGCAGGTACTAAAAAATAATTTTTTCCTCCGCTCGCCTCCCGGTCGACGGTGGGTGGACGAAGGACGGAAGGAAGTACAGAAGGAAGAAAGGAAAGGGCAGAGAGAGGCAGCAGCATCTTCTGCACTCGAGCCACCCCGTTGGACAAAGCCCTTATTGGCTTTTTTTTTCTACCCCGACGTGTCCCTTTTGCCCGGCTTTCCTTACATTATTCACGCTTGTGTGCCACGCGTTCACGTACATACGTATGTACATACGTAGCCGCGTGCGTGGGTGCATGACCGTAACGAAGAAATCTCGCGCCCCGCGTCACGGGTAATGGACATTACTCTCGCGCCTCGCGATAATTGCGAGCCCGTGTCCTTGACGCTTTTTCCTTCGCCGGGTAGCCGGCTTTTTGGCATCCACGAAGCTGAATTATGACGCTGTCAAACGTGTTTTATCCCCGTCGGTTCTAAAAGCCGAATTATAGTACGGAATATAGGTGACTTTCGTTTTCAGGTCGTAGTTCTCATTTTTAACTCTCTACGAACAGATCCGCCTCCTCTCAGCGAGGATTTAGTTTCCAGGGAACGACTAGCAGGCTCTCCCGTACACCTGCAATCTCTAAACAGGGAGCGAGCCAACTGCGAGTGAAACTATCTGCCAGTACACGCGGCCGTATAAATTCGAGGATTACAAACCTTTTACATTTAAATGAACCGGGCGCTCTCTCCAGATCGGCGGGCGTACGCGCAGCACGGAGGAGCGCGGACTACCGTAGGACATCGTTACCTTCGCCGAGATAACTTATTTAAGGCTAGCGGCGTAGCTTGCGTATAGGGCCGGCCAAGTGGGACGAGAGCGTTGGGCTACTTTGTATGTACGCATGCTGACATCTTACCCACCCTTTCGACCGCCTCCGCCTTCCTTCAACGGTGGTCGAAGGGGAGGAGTGGGCTGCGAGATCAATACTGGCGCCCCCTGGACCAAAGCCGCCACCGGCTCTCCCCCTTTTTCACCCCCTTCTCTCGTTCCCGTCAGCGGGGAACGGGCGAGAGAGAGCGAGAGAGACGGGGAGACGAAACGAGGCCCACGCGTGTGAGAGCCGGACCTCTTAGAATCACCAACCCCCAAAAACCCAGCCGCCTACGCCGCTGCCTCACGGCCACCGCCGTGGCAACCACCCTCCGAACATTCACTCTCACCCTTCGCCGCTTTAAAGCGATGTATTCGTATTAGGCTCGCTACACGGATCCTATGCCGCGAGTTTAAGTTTCTCATTTCGTGAAATCTTTGGACTGATAAAGTGTACCAATTATTTCAATTCGTTTTAAAATGACAACTCTGAGGGACTGAGATCGGATAAGACGTTGATAAGGGAAGGTTTCAAGTCGTCTTTTTATGAAATGATTATACGTAGGGATATTATAAAGGAAAATAGTAGAAATATTGTATTCGTATTAAAAATGGACGTCCATATTAATCTGTTGAACTATGGGTTAAAAATGAGCCCGTCCGAAAGGAGTTCGTCGAACAATGCCGTGTCTAGAATGGACAAGGAACCGCTTCTTCGCTTTAAGCCAAACCGAGGGAGAGAAGTATCCCACGAAGAGGAGATCCTCCTCTCCTTAAAACCGCCCGGTAACATCCCGAGCTGACTGGAACCCTTTCGCTCCGTGGACCAATATACGCGTCCCCCTCGAGTCTCGCGGCGCATCACGGTGATCCCCTGTTTAATCATCCTGATAACTTATGCTGGTCTCCTTGGCAGCGGACAAAAACCCCGGCCGGTCGACCTGGACGCGAACGAACCAATGGCTGAAGACGGACACTCCTATCATTCCGTTAGCCATCGTCAGTTTTTGCATGGCAATTAATCCACGGTGGTAATGGTCCTCATCCTAGCCACCTGGTGCCCAACGTCCTGTAGGACAATGCCTCCTGTCCTGCGCGACCGTTCTTCTATTTTCTCCTACCGACGCGCCTCCTTTCTGGTCCGGCGTTCGTTAAGGGGTGAACCGCGTGAGATGATGACCCCCGAGTCGTCTCTGCACGTCGGCCAGCATCGTGTGAAAGCGAGCCACGATCGGCGAGAGTACCGGTGTTTGCATTGTCGAAGAGGCAGCGCGCTTTCCGCGATAAACTGCGGGCCGAGCGTCTCTGCAGGGCCGCGAGAATTTATAAAGGAGATTACGGTTTAATCCTGGCCGGGGATTCTTTTCCGCGCGGAAACCAAGGGGAGCGTCTCCCTGGTAGTCTCCGTTGTCTCTGCCGGCCGGGAACAAAAGCGCGGCGGGCGGGGGAGGTCGAACGAGGCGAAATTGCAGATATCCGTGACTCGCGATGGGATCGCGATATCGTTGGTCGGTTCGAATCAATTTACTGGAATCTATTCGATGGAATCGGGCTACGTGAAACCGGAGAGGATGATCGGAACGGATTGGGGATTATGTGTGGACGATCCGGAAAAATGACGCGACCTCTTCTCGGATGGAATGATCGCATTAGACACTTAATTTGTCAAATAAGACGGATACTCGATCGGATCTCGATACCGTTTTTCCATCGTCTCCGGACGAGTAATTCCAATCATGATAATGAGAATTTAATTGAAACCGTTTCGAAGATTCGGGGGGCGATCTAATGGTCTAAGTCTGTTAGCAAAATTTGATCTTTCCCAAAAACTTCATTACATTTGTTCCCACTCCGAGGGTATCAACTGTTATGCGCCCATCCCCCCTCCGAATCAAACCACTTACCACTCTAAGCGATCAACTTCGCAAGTACGCTGGCCAGATAGCGAAACTTGAGGCTCGCCGAGCTTACTTTGGTTGACTTTGGAACTTTCCTTAGTCAAACGGCTGGCTCGGTTCTCCGGGGCGGGTCAATTAATTTCTAAGGACTTCGATCAACGACAGGTCGGTCCACGTGGTACCGTGACCTTACCGACGTGACCCCGGCTTGGCCAGAGGTACGTTGTTCACCCCGTGACCCGTGGTCCGTCACGATTACACGCTCGTCAAACTTAATGACACAGTAATGATCGTCCGGCTTATATGGGTGCTGGTTATTCGCGAGGTAGCCCGCCGGGAGTGGAGGGATGTCCGAGAATCGTGTGCGGCCGAGAGGGACACGGATGACTGATGGCCATCACGCGAACGGTGGACAGTGCGAGGTTAAGGGTCAGTTCTTCGGCTAATCCTGATTAATCGTGGAACGCTCCTCTCGTGCTTGTACTTTTCCTTACCGCACGCCCGAGTAGCGTTAAACAGGGGTCGAACGACTCGAGCATCGTGCTTTTCAACCTCGTGATANGGGGCGATCTAATGGTCTAAGTCTGTTAGCAAAATTTGATCTTTCCCAAAAACTTCATTACATTTGTTCCCACTCCGAGGGTATCAACTGTTATGCGCCCATCCCCCCTCCGAATCAAACCACTTACCACTCTAAGCGATCAACTTCGCAAGTACGCTGGCCAGATAGCGAAACTTGAGGCTCGCCGAGCTTACTTTGGTTGACTTTGGAACTTTCCTTAGTCAAACGGCTGGCTCGGTTCTCCGGGGCGGGTCAATTAATTTCTAAGGACTTCGATCAACGACAGGTCGGTCCACGTGGTACCGTGACCTTACCGACGTGACCCCGGCTTGGCCAGAGGTACGTTGTTCACCCCGTGACCCGTGGTCCGTCACGATTACACGCTCGTCAAACTTAATGACACAGTAATGATCGTCCGGCTTATATGGGTGCTGGTTATTCGCGAGGTAGCCCGCCGGGAGTGGAGGGATGTCCGAGAATCGTGTGCGGCCGAGAGGGACACGGATGACTGATGGCCATCACGCGAACGGTGGACAGTGCGAGGTTAAGGGTCAGTTCTTCGGCTAATCCTGATTAATCGTGGAACGCTCCTCTCGTGCTTGTACTTTTCCTTACCGCACGCCCGAGTAGCGTTAAACAGGGGTCGAACGACTCGAGCATCGTGCTTTTCAACCTCGTGATAGTCGCGCGTTAAGAGACATACAATTAATCGACGAAAAAAATCTCGATCACATTAAATTTTTCTAAAAAGTTACAATTCATACTACAGATCTTTTTCAGAATCTCGTATTTAATATTCACTGTTTGATTACTGTTACAGATTTAATTGAATGAATAAAATATGATTTGGATACGATATGATTTCGCTGGTCGAGGTAATACGGTAAGGAATCACGTCGAACGACGGGCGTTTACCGAAAGGAGGCGAGGAACGTACGTATCCTGCAGCGACGTCTTCCAGAACGAAATTGAATTCAACGCTACCCCTTCCCCGGACGCGTCCACCAGCGGGAAGGTGTTTTTCGCCGAGGACCACAGGTCACAATCTGGGCGTTGCCCAATCCTATCCGATTTCAGTCGTTGCAGGTCGACGCACGGCACACGGGCCGCTGGCCAGAATTTCTCTATTGTCTGCAGGTAAAACGCGTACACGCTTGTTACGTGTCTCTTGTACGTATGCGTGGATCCAGCACGTGCCCGTCAGAGGAAAGGCTCGCGGTCAAACGACGGGGATGACGGGGATACGTCGTTGGACTCCCTTTGAAAATATGTAGCGAATCGTGACCGGCTAACGGCCAGGGCCGATTCTGATGACCGCGGGCAAACAGAGAAGAAAAAGAGAAAAAAATGAAGCCTTCAAAGCTGCGGCGAGAGGAAAAGGCGAGCAACTGTCGTAACGGATAATATGCAAATTATAGGAATTTCCAGACGCTCGCGGTCACCCAACGGATTTCACCATTCAAAGCTTGCGGACTTTTGATACGATGACTGAATTCACGTTCAGGTTTCTGATTAGAATTATCTAATCGTTGTTGAAAATTAAACGTCGATAACTTAATAATTTGCTCCCATAATCAGTCTTAATGCCAAATGTATCATATAAAAGAATTTTTTACAAAATATTCGATTAATTGGGTTCAGAGTTNGCTTAATGATTTGCTCCCACAATCAGTCTTAGTGTCAAATATATCACATGAAAGAATTTTTTACGAATTATTCAGAGGGTTCGAAGGGTTCAGAGTTCCAAGACGTGATTAGGACGAAATTGCGATTCAGTACATTCATGCAGAACATTTTATTAATAGAACTGGGATAAAAATATCTATATCAGTTTTAAAATCATACATTCTACTTATTTCGTTCGTTTCTTTTTTCAGTTTCCGGAGGATCGAGGACGGAGCTTGATCTTTCTAAATGAACAGGTGTTACTCGGCATTACCGCGGTGTTATTCAGGATCAGCTCATTTAAAACAATCTCTGGACCATGGTTGGCAGCACGTGCCTCGGTTCCTCTTGGCAGGAGGCAACCGGTTCTCTTCCTTTTGTGTTCCCTCCTGCGACAATGACCAATGGTCACTCGAGTTCCAGTGGCAGCGGTATTCAAGAGATCTAGCACGTGCCTCGTCAGCTCGTCTTAATCCGAAGATTCACTACGGAGACACGTCGGGCGAACTTTCAATCGCTTCCTTCTTCTCCTTCTTCTTTCTCCTCGCCGTCTCCGTTCTTGCGCGTGGTCAGTGCAGTAATCCCGCTCACGTGTTCCGCGAAACGACGAACTGCCGTCCCTCCAAATATTGGAACTCACGGAAACCAAACGGACGATGCCAATGATGTATTTTTTACCCTCTTCGATTTTTGTTACAATTATGTATTAATTCCAGACGCGCATTTGTATTAAAAATCTATTTAAAATTTTGATATATAAAAGAGTTGACGCATCTAGCTTTTTCGATGCGGCAACGAGTGACAAATGAATTCCTGCTCGCAAACGTTGTTACTCTTTCTGTCACCGTCCTGTTTCTTATTACCATCCGGTGTTCGACACGTGGTCAAGAATTGTATTTTTGCGCCTGGTAAATAAATCGCGCGGCACACCGCAAGCGGCGGTACCTCGCCGGGCTCTTTCACACGTTCGGCTACCCTCGGCGAGACACTCGGTGTCGGACAGGAGTCCGTCAAGCGGTACATTAATCACGAATCTTTTTGCGGTCGGCGTTCCACCCTTCGAAAATTCTCTTGTACGTGCCATTCCGAAGCCATGCGATATTTACACGAACTACCAGCGTGGCGTTACAACCGATACCAATTTTCCTGTTCTCCAAATATCTGTGCAAACTGCTGCGCCGTTCGCATTATTATTTCACGGATTTCGTCCGGCTGAACAAACTTTAGAACGTTCGCGCAGTAAAAATAAACCCGTAGAAATTATGAAAAACTTTCCTCCGCGTCGCGAAGTAAAAGATCGTGAAATTGATAAATCATATTTTCTATACTTTCCGGGTTTATTTGATATGAATAAAATTTTATCCTCGATTTCTCCGTCGGTTTGAAAACTTACATAAACTGCAGCGATCGGCGCGGCTCGGCGCGAGATCTACATAGCGCCGCGCATTGTAACCGGATAATATCCTTAACCGTTGGTTTCGGCTTTAGAAAGGAGGTGGATGGTATCGATATGCATTACGATCCGCGTGGAAGGCTTTGAAAGAGGAGTAAAGACTTCCGTTGCGCGGCACAAAAGCGGGAGCGCATTGTCGAACGCAGCGCTGCCTTTCCGTGAGGTGTATGCAAAATCCTCGCGAATAATTCCGCCGGGTTTAATCCAATTTCCGGGGGGGAGGGGTGCCCCGTTAATGTATGCCGGGGCTCGTTCGGCACACATTCGCCTCGCGCCTCAGACAGACTCTTTCATCTGATCGATAGGAAATCCCCAGGTATTCGATAATCCTGACCGAATGCGACCGGAGGAACGTGCGAGTGTTTCTCAACCGTTTCCCTTACGACGCGACAGCCTTCCCGGGAATTTCGCCCGACCACGTTTCCGTGACTTCCGGCCACCGCTATCCGATTTTTCTCCCAGGGATCAGGACGTCCATATTGCCAGTCGCTGGAAATTACGACTAAATTTTATTTTTACGGAAGTTATACCGTTTCAGAAAAAATAATTCTCAAATATCTATATTTTTTTTATATAAAATGTACAAGATGTTCCTTTTTATTTAGGTATTGCATTAGAATAATTTTTAGTATTTCTTCGGTAGATATTCTGACGACGTGATTATAAGGGTGGAAACAATTAGAAATTATAGAATATTCATCGGGCGGCCGTAATATTCCCTGTGATCACGTTTTCTTCAATTCGTTTAATAAAAATAAAAAAAGTGCAACGCGAGAGAGGGATGAAAGGCAGGCTATTTCCCGGCGAGCGAAATTCGTCGGCACGGAAGACACCAATTTCGTCGGTCGGGGGTTAGAAATATGCGCGTTACGTAACGCTTAGCACGGACCAATTACTTTCGTTGTTAATTTAATCTGGGTTAAACGGTTGCCCCGGAAAGGTCCGGAAATTGAGTAAACGCGGCCGTTTCACGTTCAACGGCGGATCGTTTCCAACGGTTCCGCATCGATTCCAGGTCGGTGGCATAACATTTCCTTAGAATTCGCTTGGTAACCCATAAATCGGTACGTTACACCATAACGAAGGGGTGGAGGTGAAGCGCGCGGTAAGAAGGAGAGACGGACCTTGGTTCTGTCCGACAGAGAAAGACGCCTAGCTGGGAGGGAACATTATAATGTTAAAGGGATGCCACCTAGTCGAAGAAGGGCAGGAACAGAGAGAGGAGAGAGCCAGGGGAGAGACAGGGAGGAGAGCGAGGCTTTGAAAGGCCGACGCGAAAGGGGAGAAATTAAAATGTAAAAGGGATGATGTGCGTGGAAAAGCGTGGAGGCTTCGCCTCTCCGTTCCTCTCTTCCTCTTCCCGTTCGCCGGCGTCTCTCTTCCTCCTTCTCGCTCCTCGGTCCTCGTCGACGCATTTTTCTCCGCTCGTCTGACAGTCATTGACTAGCCCCGGCCCGCTTATAAGGAAGGGATTTCGGTAGGAAATTAAAATTAAAAGGGATACAACCTCGCACGGAGGGGTGCCCCCATGCTCTTTGGCCCGAGAGAAAATACGGCAGGTCGGTTATCTCGTCTCGAAGATAGGCTTCGCGCGGTTTGCCCGCCGCGCTTGGGTAATGGAACTTTTATATATTAACGTCCTCCGGCCGAGATACGCGGAAACCAACGTCGAACGTGCCGAGCGACACCAAAAATGCTCTCTGCAAGTTTATATGAAACTCCGTCTTTCTCAGATGCGAAAACAAATTTTTAGCTATACCTTCTGCGTGCACAAACGCTTTTCATTCAAATAATTTCCATATTATCTTTATTTATTTCGAAGATAAAAAATTGTGAGACCAACGTACGCGGAGTTGAAATATAACGCGCTTCGCGTCTCCTCGAAGCGGAAATGATCGATTTCGGGATCTGATCCGTCGCGCGCAACAGATAACACCGATCGCTGGGGGTAAAGAGAGGCTGGCAGGATACCTACTGTCCCAAATGGCTACAGGTGATCTCTTCAGCTCTGTGAGAACATTCCCACAGCATCCAACGTGTCACCCCTTCTTGTGCCAAATACCGCAGCCTACTTCTGGTTCCACCCTTCGGCGTCTGTGTTTCCCGGTGTTCCGTCAAGCACCTTTCAACTCTCTCTCCCTCCTCCTCTCTCATCGCGGCGAAGGTGCCACGACGACGCGTCCCGTTCCGTTTTACCCCTTCTTCCAGCCAAATAAGTCCGCTCGACGATCGGCGAGCCAGGACGCGGTGGACGAACCCCTCGAAACGCCACGGGATCGCAGAATGGGAAACGGTTAGGGGTATATTTCTTCCGGGACCATCCACGAGATATTTCCTGCTTGTATACGCAAGTATATCTGTTCCTCCTCGCGTACGCGTCTCCCCGTCTCTGTTCCGCGTTTCCTACGAACGCTCGCTCGTCTCCCCTACCTTTATCCGTGCGTCGCGTTACGCCGCCAGGTTTCAAGAGAAATATTAGGCCGAAGAATACGAGACGACGACGGGACGCCATTGTTCCGTAGATACGACGACTGACAACAGAAACGATTCGCCGACTCATCTTTACCTGAACGATTCCCGCCGCGTTTCCCTCGGCGAACGGTGAGATTTGTGAAAACTCGTGTCCACAGGAGTGGAGTCTTAAACTAAGCCGTGAATAGCTCCTCTTTCTTCTCGTATTTTAACAGATAAAGGATTACGGCTGGTGAATCGATGGACCGGTTACTTTCTTCTTCTTCGTGATTCCGCAGGGCGCATTACGATGATTGTAAATAAAATCTGATTAGTCTAACTGTAACTTGATCCAAGTTTTTTTTTTTAATCTATACTACCTTTCATCTAAAAAAAATGTTACATGAAAAGTTCCCTTTTATAAATCTAATCCGACAGAACGTTTCTGTCGAATCTCCAATCTAAAATTCATTTACTCTGTAGAATGTCAACGGAATAAAAAATCATATAGGTATTGTGGCGGAACAGGTGTAGGTCCTTTTGGAGGATTCGATCCTCCGTGTCCTGGGAGCAAAGGTCGAACGTCGAGGAGAATTGAGTCGTTTCAGAACCAGATTCGCAGCGGCGGCGTCCGGTGACTCGCACGCTGACCCTTGTGACCCGATTTCCGGTTCGTCATCTGGACCTCTGACCACCGAACAGGTCCCTGTCACGGTCCCATTAGGATATCGTTTCACGGATTCCAACCCCCTGAAGGAGAAAGGGAAATCGGAACGCGCAGCCTGCTCCGAGCGAACCCCTTTGCGCGGAATTGGAACGGTCTCCCGATTCGCAAGCAGATTACTTTCAGCCGGTTCCTCGATAAAATGTATTCTGATTGGTTGAATTTATTATGAATCAATTGGAGAACATTGTATCGTATTCAAGAAGGATCGTTACTTTTTCTTTCGGCTTCTACAATGGATTAGAGCGACTCGTCCGGGCAACGAGTTTCAGTTAATAAACAGTACTTTGTCACTGGCTTTTATATTAGAGATTTAAGTTGGAAGCTTTATTAGATTCGATGAAGATAAAGCAGTCGTAAAAATAATGAATCGAGGAGGGAATGAAAAATGGAGAACGAACTTCTGTTAAGTATAGAAATTGAGGATTCGGTGCTCGTAAGTCGTCATATATCTGTGGATCTACACGAAGGACGAGGGTCCTGCCGTGTGAGGATTCTGTCCGTGCGTCACCGGCTTAAGGAGCCCTCTTAATTCAGGCTGATATCCACACACGGGACCCTGTGACGTGCCACCGTGACGATCTCGATCTCAGGTGGTTTCTGGAATCGCCGCTTGTCAAATCAAATCCTTCCGGGCCCCGGAAGGACGGTTTAATTTTCCACGGGACAGGCCGCCGGTTTCTATGCAAATAACGGTATCGTATACTTATGGGAAAATCTACGGAAACGCAGGAATTTAATAACAAAATAATGAAATATATTTTAACATGAGCGATTATCAAACTTTTCATCGATTAAAAATATGTATATATGTATAATATATATGTATGTATATCTTTGTAACCATAAGGAGAGAAGAAATAGAACAGCGAATTTTCTATTGTCACCGTAGTTTAAGATACACCGGCCGATAGAGGCGGTTAGAAAAAAAGTTGAAAGCGACGTCCACTCGTCATCGTTTCGGGGTCATCCCCGTGGGAGCTACGGGTCAACCGAGTCGAGGGATACAAATAATCGGACACGGATTCACGAATGAGCGTCGGCCAACGAACCGGAAACCTTACCAACAGTCCGGGAGCAGCTCGTTTCGAGAGGACCGCGCGGCACGGTGGTCAGCACGCGCGCAGGTTGCTGTCGAACTGGATTCACCGCGTTCAATTCCGGAAGAAGCGACGGTACGATTCCCGAATCACCGGACTCGCAGGACGTCAAGATGAAGTGGTCATCGGGTGGAAAGGTGGAGGCTCTGTCAACGGTCGTTCTTCGACGGGTCAGCGGCGGCCAGGGGTCATCCACTGATCGCGTGGACGACTCGTTAGAAAGGTGAAAGGTTTCCAGGATCGAGGACAGGTCGACGGAGGAACTGGATCGGCACGTACCGGCGCGGCGTGTTCCTCGCCGCGATACGACCCGCTCCGGCCGGACGGGGTCATGTGTCAACGGATTACGAGGCGATCAACGTGGTTAATGACCAGTGGAGTAGTCTCTGCTGGACGGGGATACAGGAAGCGTTCCTTGACTGGTTTCTGGATTTTGATCGGGGAGATAACATTCGTGCTGGGAATTTGAGCTTCCTTTCGTGTAATTTCCTAGCCTCGTACAATGAACAGGAAGATTACTGTAGGCTCTGTCCGCCCTGAAAGGTGAGGAACACGTATTTATGAATGGGAAGAATCGTTATCGGGAGATGATCTCGAAAAAGGATTGTCCATAATATATGATAAACCTTTCCCCCTTTTCGACTAGTACTTCATAGTTTCTACGTTTAAAATTTCTGGATCTATACATATAAATATTCCAAATCTCTAATTTTGTCTAAATACATTTTTCTCATAGTTTAATCTACGTAAAAATAGATTTAATCTCAATGAATAATAAATTGGTGCGAGGAACCAGTGTGCAAGCATAATTAGTTTGTCATGATGCAGTGGAACAGGAATTTAAACGGCGTGTTCTTTCTGGCTGGAAGTCCTCCTTCCGGTCAGTCGGGGTCATGTGTCGACGGATTACGAGGTGACGAGCACGGCTAATGGTCGTACGATGATCTTGACCCGTGAGACACGAGCGTGTAATCCGTCGCTGGCCACACGAGTGCCTCCTGGGTCCTGGCTGGCACGCCCGTGATAGGGGATCCTCCTTTCCAAACAAGCAATAAAACCGAACTTACGACTGCAAATATCGTGTATATTACGTCTTGACCAAGACTTCGCAAACACTCCACCCGTCGAGCAACACGTTGCTGCCTGCGTTTCATTTTAATGTTATTTATTGGGGAATCTAGTTGAATCGTAATGTACGACGTGAGAACAAGTTTATGTACTATATTTTTCAAAGGAATCTCCAACAGTGGACTTCCATTTCATTGAAACATTCTTTTAATACAATTTTCAGTTTTAATATAAAAATGCATTAAGCCTTATGTATTCAGCTTTTGATATTTTATATATTTTTTACATATTACGAAAAATATTTATAAAGTTCTTATATTCTATGTGTGAAATCCATAATTTAATTGTTACACGAATACGATTCGAGAGAAAGGGAAGAAAGATCTTGTGGAGAAGACAACGATGAACACGAAACAACTATAAACTCGATAAGAGCGAGGAAACGATTAAAGGAAAGCAGCTGCGCGAAAGCGACAAGGTGGTGCGAGCGAAGGGTGGGAAAATCTTGGCCGCGTTGGTCGTTCGCTTCGAATGGGATGCTGCAAGGGAGTGATCTTCCGTTTTCAGTGACGCCAGCGGAACAGCAGCTGTTGGCTTCTGGCCGTGCCTACCCCAAGATTGATTGCCAGATTAGTCTAAGTATCTCCGATACGGAAAGGGTTCGTTTTCGATATCTGTCCCGGTGAAGAAAAGTCGATTTCGTCCTCTCGATCGAGATCATCCTATTGAAATTGTATTAACGCGCCCCAGTCAGAGGCCCAATTCCGTAGTCTTTCCGTTAGGATTCTATTAGCACTAGAACCTTATCGTACGATCAGATATCTCTCGCAAACAAACAATATTAGACCCATGTCTTAAAAAAGACGTGACCGTGATTCGTAGAAACATTAAATCGAGAATTTCGTAAATTGGCTTAATGAGATAGTTAGAGGAAAATGATACAGCGGATTCTGTTGAATTTTTTTCGGAGAACCCGAACAAGCCCGAATGACGTTGGATTTACTTAGAAATTGTCCTCGTTGAGCATAATCCGCACGTCTCGCAATAAAAACAGGACGAAAGAGAGGCCGCGGGGGGGAGGGAAGGAGATGATAAAAAGAGCAAGGAGTTCGACTGCAGGAAGGCAAAGGTTGTCGCTCGTTAACAAAACGAAATCCGGGACGGCCGCATGCGAGAGCCGTGGCCCGTCAGATTTTTCAGGTGTCCAGGTGACAAACGATCGTCGTACGTGCGGATGCATTTCTTCGTGGATTTTCGCAGCCGTGCGGGCCGGGCTCGCGCGCCTCAGAGAAATGAACCTGTTGCGGAGGTTTATGAGAGGCATTAGCATACTTCGTCGTTCGTTCGGCCTTCCTTGGTCGTCTCCGGCGCGGCGCGCCGCGCCGGCGGAGGCCGAAGGGGGCCCCGGGGATCGGCGCCTCTCGCGCGGTGCATCGTTCGATGCACGCTGCGCCCCGCGTGAAACAGCTGCGAGATAAAAAGAAGCAAACGACTACGCGCGGCTGGGACCCGCGGAGAGAGTGCACTTGTTGCGTCAGCACTTTCGATACACACCGCGCCGCGCGCGCCGTTCTTCTCCGTCCCCCCGCGCCCGTCGGATAAGGGATGAATTTTTTATCCGGCCGCTAGACGCTTCCTGACGGCACGTTATCGCCGCGGTTACAAATTTATTAGCGCAGATTTCGGTACAACTAACTGGGACGANTGCGAGATAAAAAGAAGCAAACGACTACGCGCGGCTGGGACCCGCGGAGTGAGTGCACTTGTTGCGTCAGCACTTTCGATACACACCGCGCCGCGCGCGCCGTTCTTCTCCGTCCCCCGCGCCCGTCGGATAAGGGATGAATTTTTTATCCGGCCGCTAGACGCTTCCTGACGGCACGTTATCGCCGCGGTTACAAATTTATTAGCGCAGATTTCGGTACAACTAACTGGGACGAAATCGGCGAATGCAAAACAATTCCGCGTTCGACGCGTTGTGTAAAATATTCTGATCAGGGATATTGACAGTTCTCGACTCGCCGACAGCTGAGAGAACTTCTCCACAGATTCACCTCCTTCTTCGAAAGCCGAGAACGCATTGTCTCGTCTCTGGCGTAAGAGGATGCCAAGCCGCGAAAATAATTGCTCGGCTCGAAAGACAGAAGCGCGACGAAACGAGTTGGCGGAAGGAAGGACCNGGGATATTGACAGTTCTCGACTCGCCGACAGCTGAGAGAACTTCTCCACGGATTCACCTCCTTCTTCGAAAGCCGAGAACGCATTGTCTCGTCTCTGGCGTAAGAGGATGCCAAGCTGCGAAAATAATTGCTCGGCTCGAAAGACAGAAGCGCGACGAAACGAGTTGGCGGAAGGAAGGAGCGATAGGTGAAAGTAAATAAAGAGAGAAGAAAGAAAAAAACGGTTCCCAGGATTCGAATGGCTTCGTATGTCTCCTATAAAGGGAAGATTGTTCTGGCTCCATTCTACTCGGAGGGTATACGTCTGAAAACGAAGGGTCTTCTCTCGCTTCTCGTAGCTCCGCGAAGGGTGGCTGAGAGGGATGCCGCTGTTTCTGTTCCCGTTGCCGCTGCATCTGCCCCTTTAGTGTAATGATATCTGCAAAAAGACAGGCCTATTCACCGGTACGCCTCTCGGCCATCAATTTGCTTCTTAAATAGGTCCTCGATGGTGCATCGAATTCTTATCGACCAACTGATAACGCTACGTGTTACGAAATACTTTATTACGAAAGACCCGATGGAATCGGACTCGAAGTCTTAATATATGTACTGGAATTTATTGCAAACAGCGCGTTTCCGCAACGCTTCATCCTTTCCCGAAAGGTAATAGAATACAAGCGGTGAAATTCAAGGAATATTTGATCCGGTTTATACCGAGATCTCGCCAGACATTCAGAATGTACGTGATGCGTTTTGCCACGCCGTGCCCGGCCAAATGGTACCTCACGCCAGGAATACAGAAATCAAAATTACGAGGTCGTATGCGAAACAGAATCCACGAAGCCGCGCGAGCGTCGTCGTCGTCGTCGTCGTCGTCGTGGCGGGGACAGAAATGCAGACGGGCTCAGGCATGCGTCCAGACTGAGAAGTCGAAGGAGGGACGATCGCGTTCGTTTTTCCGACGGCGGCGTAATAGTAATACTACGGTCGCGATGTGGATTTCCAGAAAAGGCGAGTCGGCTTGGTCATTTCACGGGCCGTTCCGCATTGTCCTGCGGGAGAGGAGCTGAAAACGCGAGGGGAGAGACGGCGGCGGCGGCACCCGACACCCTATATTTTGGTCTCATTTTACTAAAAGCCGATCGTATTTCACGATTCCACTCGTCGCGGGGACAATAACGCCTGCGTGCCGTTTCCTATTCCCCGCGTCCTCCTATCCGCGGGCCCGTTTTTACGAAATTCGTAACCTGACTTGGGGAGGCGACGGCTTTTTCTTCCCTCCATCCATCCGTTTTTTCCCTATCCGCCGATCTTTCGTTTTCGTTTCCATTGAAGAGGAATCGGTGCCGCGTATAGAGACGCGGTCATTTGTCCGCAATTTGACCATAAATGGAGCCAACGACGGGGATATTTACTCGCGCGAAGGAACTTTTTTACTCTTATTCCTACCGCTAGTAGTACTTTTTTCTACTTCACGGTATCTTTTTTCCGTGCTCTCTTTCTTCCCTGAAATGATCTTTAGCGTCTGCCGGACGGGAATATATCGCCTCGAGTTCAAATGGCAGCAACCGTGACCGAGCACCGTGGAAATTTCGAGGATTCAAACGTGACACGAGCTAGCGTCACAGATCTACGGACAAAAATATGGTCCACGTGAAGTGTAAATAGGAGAAATTGGAGTCAAGAGGAGAGAGTCAGAAATATTCTCATAAAATAAATTCTTCTAATTTTTATTAATCCTTCCGATGAGTTATTACAGTAGTTACAAGCCTTTCGAGCATAGTTATCTGTAACGGAAACCAACGGTAACCTCTTGGTGGCACCGGCGATCGGCACCCGGCGGGTCAGAATAATTAGGTCAGTTGTACAACAAAACTCGACCAATGGCGTTCGTTGCTTGGAGGAGAGAAAAAAAAATCATCCAGGGAAAAGATAGTCGGCCAGTGAATCGTTGGGAGGGACCGCCAGTGTGTTAGAAGTGGGGGAATCGGAGTCGAATCCTCGGACGTTCGAAGAGGACACTTTAAGAGCGTTGGGACACGCACTGAATTCGACATGACAATGGATATAGGCCGTTGGCAAGATTCATGCAGGACCGTTGATACAGATTTGAATATTAATTTAGGACCGTTCGTCCCTGCACGGGTCAGTCGCAGGTCCCAAGGATCGCCACAGTATCCGTTGCACTCCGTTAATAAAGAGCCACCACCTGATACTTTCTGTCCGGAGAGAGTAGGACCGTTTCGCGCAGCTTGAAAAGTGGTGGGAATCGCAGCGAACGTATCAGGCCTCATGGATACGGCCTCAGTGTATAAAAATAACAAGGATAGACGAGAGTCACTATCGGTGACGAATGGGATTGCATTGGGAAGTGGTAAACGGGTGGGGGATGCGTAGAATGATAAAAAACTGAACTGTGCCCAGTCCTGCTCTCTTGGGACGGCGAGTATAGATCGGATATTTCCTAACGGGCGTTTAAGCCTGTCGCTCGTCGATTTCCAAACCGATTCCGTCGCGTGACAAGTTTTATTATCGAAGTTACACTTCGTTATTAGATTAGAACAAGTTTCGACTATTAATTTTATGCTCAGCGGAGAAATGAAAGACGACTGACTAAATCTATTGCGTGTTCTCAATTATTTTCACGATGCTGGACACATTTATGAGATAGCAAAGGAATATATCAACGTCGGCGGTCGTAAACGTTTCATCGGCCCTGGAGGAAAGATTCCTCTGGACGTTCTCTCGGATTCCCGGAAAGAAGAATTAACGATTCCGCTCTCGAGTTTCGCCTCGATCCGGGCAACATGTTATTATCTCGTAATTACATTGTACGGATTCGCGAGAGACAGCGGGGATATTTTCAAGAAACTGATCGGTCCGCGTCCAGATTCCACCGCCGCCGTCGCCTCCCCTTCTTTTTTCTAAAAACTGTTGTCGTTATTATTGCCTTTTAATAGGTGCCGACGGTCTTTCGGGCCCGAAATCCGGCGATCGCCGGCGTGGAAGTCGTGGGAGCAGCTGCCCAAATCGAAATTATCATATTAATACCGGCCGTGTCATCGGCGCATTATTCATGCGCGCGACGAATATCTCCCGCGGCTCGGGATTATAAATCAAATTCTTCTCCGTTCCGTAGAAGTCGGTGCTCTTTCCAGCGATTTTCAAAATTCCAGAGAATCTGTAAACTATCCCGTTCGTTCTTGAACAATTATCGAACCACCGTTTGGCCGTCTCGTATTATTACGACAGACGTCGCCTTCTATTTGGCTCGGAACGTTGAACCGCGTCACGAGAACTCTTCGCTTTTACCGCAATCCGCGGGTATGGGCATCGTGTAATTTCGCAAATCGTCGCGTCATGTCGAATGAAACATTTTAAAGCGAGACCGCTCGGATCTCCGGAGCCGAGATTATCCGTTTTCGGTTCTGCGATTGCTTATTACTCATGCGTGAACCCGCGTTTCTTTGATTTGTGTTTCTGTTTCCTGGAAACTCCGGTTCTCCTCGAGGCATCGAAGATCTTCTTAAGGAACTGACGATTTGTTGCCCCGATTCATCGTCACACACGTTAACGACGCATTACAGTGCAGTCGAAATTGTTGACGTATAATAATTTACATTATAATGTAATTTGGAAAATTTCAATTTTATAATATTAAATGAGTGGTACGGTCAAATATATGATGTCCTCTTTCTGAAAGTGTTCCGACGATAAATGCAATTTATTCAATCGGTTCGTTCTTAAGACATTTCCGTCTCGCTTTCGAAGTAAAAGGAGGAATTCCATAAAAATCGCTGCTCAAAGGAAAAGTACACCGAATCGAAGAAACAAGGTCATTCCCAGCGGATGATTGGACGAAAAGAAAGGAAAAAAAAAATGTAAAAAGTGTAGGAACGATTCCTTTCTCTGCGTTCGTTTTGTTCCTGGTTTCCTTTCGTCTTCGAGGAGTCGGACACACGGTACACGCTGCCGAGATTCGAGCAATAATTCAATTAGCCCCGAAGATTTAGTGGCGCGGACTCTATAATTCAAGGTGCACCGTCCGAGTGAAATAGAAATGGAAACGGTACGGGGCGGCTAACGGGAAAGGGAGACGATGGGAGATGGAAGAACGGCGGATAGACCCACCTTGGCATAAATTAGAAGAACAATGCGCGGGGCTCCAAAGTGGTTGAGCGTAATGGCACCGGCCAAGGGGTACGCATACACGAAGCCCCGGTCTAATAATATAAAACGTGTGCGTCGCACCCGCTGCCCACCCGAACAGAACAGTTCTCGTCGAAATTCGCCAACTCTCTTTAAATCTAGCTCAACGAAACGAATAATGCAATAATAAAATGTTTGAACACGGAAGCTCATTTTCCTTCACTCGATTCCTACGTTCAATTCTACGGAAATCGTTGAAATTCATTTGCGACATAATTACTTTCGCTGTACAAACAGTTTCAGTGATCATCTTTTAATTTGCCTTAGAATGAAAAGAATACTGATCGAATAAATTGCCGGGAGAGGTTTTTATCAGATTCGACGGAGTAAAAGTCGTGGAAGACAGCCGGTGGCCGAGGCGAAGGGTGCTCGCAGAGGGGATGATGCTAATAACTCGGGTCCGACACGGCCGATGTCCCGCAGAAGTACGAACGGACAGAGGTGAAATTCATGCGTAATGTATGCGATACGCGGGCAGCCAGCACGGGCGTCGTTGGCCTCCCAAACAATTAGAAAAGGGTCCGTACGTCGTCGTCGCCGTCGCCGTCGGATGGCCGTGTGTACGGCGGACGAACGGCCGCACGGCCGACGTAGGGGTTGCGTTTCAATTTCGGCTAGGAACCGTTATATTGCAACGTCTTCCGAAATTAAAACGCTTGGACTGCTTCCAACGTGTGCGAACGGGAGAGTTCGAGGACGAAGAGCCGTGGTGAACGCCTCGCTGCCACGAATACATTTCTCATGAGGCGCTTTCCGCGACCGTACCTATACCATCGCTTTANAAAAACTGAACTGTGCCCAGTCCTGCTCTCTCGGGACGGCGAGTATAGATCAGATATTTCCTAACGGGCATTTAAACCTGTCGCTCGTCGATTTCCAAAACGGTTTCGTCGCGTGACAAGTTTTATTATCGAAGTTACACTTCGTTATTAGATTATAACAAGTTTCGACTATTAATTTTATGCTCAGCGGAGAAATGAAAGACGACTGACTAAATCTATTGCGTGTTCTCAATTATTTTCACGATGCTGGACACATTTATGAGATAGCAAAGGAATATATCAACGTCGGCGGTCGTAAACGTTTCATCGGCCCTGGAGGAAAGATTCCTCTGGACGTTCTCTCGGATTCCCGGAAAGAAGAATTAACGATTCCGCTCTCGAGTTTCGCCTCGATCCGGGCAACATGTTATTATCTCGTAATTACATTGTACGGATTCGCGAGAGACAGCGGGGATATTTTCAAGAAACTGATCGGTCCGCGTCCAGATTCCACCGCCGCCGTCGCCTCCCCTTCTTTTTTCTAAAAACTGTTGTCGTTATTATTGCCTTTTAATAGGTGCCGACGGTCTTTCGGGCCCGAAATCCGGCGATCGCCGGCGTGGAAGTCGTGGGAGCAGCTGCCCAAATCGAAATTATCATATTAATACCGGCCGTGTCATCGGCGCATTATTCATGCGCGCGACGAATATCTCCCGCGGCTCGGGATTATAAATCAAATTCTTCTCCGTTCCGTAGAAGTCGGTGCTCTTTCCAGCGATTTTCAAAATTCCAGAGAATCTGTAAACTATCCCGTTCGTTCTTGAACAATTATCGAACCACCGTTTGGCCGTCTCGTATTATTACGACAGACGTCGCCTTCTATTTGGCTCGGAACGTTGAACCGCGTCACGAGAACTCTTCGCTTTTACCGCAATCCGCGGGTATGGGCATCGTGTAATTTCGCAAATCGTCGCGTCATGTCGAATGAAACATTTTAAAGCGAGACCGCTCGGATCTCCGGAGCCGAGATTATCCGTTTTCGGTTCTGCGATTGCTTATTACTCATGCGTGAACCCGCGTTTCTTTGATTTGTGTTTCTGTTTCCTGGAAACTCCG
>SMSR01000108.1:0-21755 GCA_019453355.1 Ceratina japonica
TCGCCGACGACCTTTGCGATTCACGATATCGTTCATCGATGCATTTTTAACTATATATCGTTATCAGCGAGACAATAATAGCCGCGTCACAAGGGAGAAAGACAGTTCGAAAGAATATTACTGTATTCAGTTCGACGTATCGGCGGATAAGATATCGTTCGTCGAAATCCAGTTCGCCTCGCGGCGATTCGAAAACTGTAACCCGCCGTTGACGCCGCGTCTCGGAGTTATCGTGGCCATTACTTCGCACGGTTGTTGCGATTAATTAGTACACGGTAGTATCGAATCGCGCGATTGTTAATCCGAAGATTGCACGCTTGTTTCCGTTATCGAGAGCGTGCCACGAGCTTGACGAACGAAAGTTTATTGCCGCCGTCGGCTCGCGAGACTCGTTAGTTCCGTTCTGTTTAAACGCGTGCGTCCTACGCGAACGCAATAGGAAGCTTTATAATACACACTAATTGATTCCGCTCCGTGAATGGAATACCTCGCACGCGAAACTAATTTAAGAACTCGATCGCCCCGTTACCGCGTCTCTACGCGCGCCTATCTCCCTTCGATTTGCGTCGGACTTTCTAAATCCATGCGATCTGTTCGATGCTCCGTGAATCAGCAGCCAGGTGAGGCCTCTTATCAGTAAATCGACTTCGCGTTGTTTGCTTAAATCCATTGTTAATTTTATCATAGATATAGAACGACTCCTTTTATTTCTTATCGCGTCCGTAACGAGATTGAAGCCGAGATTGCGTAGTATAGCGAATCATTGACTCGTGTCCTCGGCGCTCACGGACGTCAGAGCGCGATCCGGTGCATTTCGTCCTTACAAGGAGCAGTACTTGTGCTTCGAGCGTTTAACTCTTTCTTTCGTTCAACGACCTTGAGCGTGGCCACGTCGAACGTGCGTACCACCACCACACACACGTTTGGTCTCGAGCGTACCTTGGAATCCACCGTCTCGTGAGACGTGGTCTTAATGCTGCCTACGTTTCTCAGCTCGTGCTCCCTCTCCGTGACCTCTTCGATCTCCTTCTGTATTCTGTCCGTCGCCTTCTTCAGCTGCTCCAGCCTGTGCTCCGCCTGCACGCAACAACAGAATCGTATTAGTTTCGAACGAACCAAGAATGAGGAATTCGATTCCCATGCGCTCGCGACTCTATAAACTTTCATATTTTCCATTCCCCCAGCAATTTCCCAGCAATTTCGAGTGTTTATTTTCATTCAATTCGACTCGATAGTACGACGCGTTCTTTTTTCCGGTCCTGAACGCGCGGAGAAAGACGTTGACGGACGAGCGACTCGTAAAATCCTCCGCGCGTTGTCTCGTTTTTCCAGTCGGGGACTCGGTTTAATTCTACGCCGCGGATCCGCGTCCACGTAGGCCTCTCTCGCGTAATTGCGGGAGCCGCGCTGTTTCAGATTGTTGAATTAACGATGGTGCAATCCGACCCCTGAACCTCGATTCTAATTTCAACATGAACCGTGCGACCGGTCTAAACACTGGTCTACGGACGCCTTCGCGGTCTGCGAACCTTCCTGTTACGCGAGTAGCCAGCTACCTATCTTCCCGATCCTCCTTCTGCTCCGTGCGAGGAACAGGAAAAAATACACAAACCGCGAGACGAATCGAATTCCATGCTCGCTTTGGACGCTCGTACCGCTAACGGGAAGCGAATTCCAGAAAACTAGCCGGACACCACGCACGATTATTGACCCGTTCCGTACGATTCATCAGAATTTTATAGCGCGCTCTTGGAAAAGCTAAGTAGGATTCCGGCTTATTAGTAGGACGCGCGGTTTTGCGTTCGCTCTACGCGCTTAAACGTCGAATCAAACTAATCGGTATTAGATATTTTCACTTGTTTGCAAATGAGGAAAAAGACAGAAACCGCACCGAATTATCGTGTTCTCCTCCGCGTCGATCGACGTCTTGTCAGCTCGGAACTATTCTCACGAGTCAATGAATTCTTCCTCGGCAGCGGAATGCACCGAACCGTTCAATACTTTATCTGGCCAATCAGATTTTATCCATCAAAGTTTGCAATCGCGTTATCTCCCCGATTTCGTGTTTCATAAAAATGTCGGACGTATTGCATTATTGCGATAGTTGGAGATCTCGTGCCTGCCGGTTTAAATACGGTCTTACGGATCGAAGTCAAGGTCGATCGGCGGATGAGAATTCGTGATAGGTCCGAATGTCGCTCGTACGACCGTCCTCGTCTGTGACTCAGTCGCCTCGATAAAAAGGCGATAACAATGCCCGTGTATCTAAAGATCACAATGCCGATAACACGATTTTTTACTCAATCCGTGTATGTTGTCGATTTCTATTCACGTCTCGTATGTGGCAAACAGGAAATTTAATTACAAGTTTTGAAAGAAACGTTCGATGTTCCGAGGATTACAATGGGCTTATCTCGCTGGAATTAGTCACCAAATAGAAGTATTGCTTTCCATTAATAGCGAGCTCACCGATAGCCTAGAACAAAAGATACAATTGATCGCGTCTCACTTTTCCGAGATTTGTTTTTTAAAAGGAAAAACAGTAAGTAAGTCGCCTCTTGATCTCTCGTAAAAAAATTAGTCGTGCCGGAGAAGTCGCGGCAGGTTCGTTCGCTCGGTTCCCATGCGGTGAAAGAACAATCTCTTTGAATGCAGATCGCGGGACGCGAGGGAAACGCGCGTGTAATTAGCGACCGTTTCGTCGGCTCGTAAGAACGGTCGTCCCGGTATCGTCGCAGCCTCCGAACAATAGAACTCGGCCAATCAATCACGGGCCCATCTCGATCTCAGGATTCCTCGAATTCCGTTCACACGGATTACGCCGTCCCGATTTGTCTCACCGCTTCCAGGTACCGACGCAGCGTAACGATAGCAGAATAACTATTACTTCGAGTCGAACTTAAAACACAGAACGAGAGAATAAGCGGTGTATCGAGTGACTCGTCGAGGAAAGAACATCGGTGTCTCTGACGACAGCGAGACGCGTTAAAACGAAAGGAAGCAGGGAACGAGAGAAGACCTGGGTTTCGTGGCTCGCAGAGGGAAGCGAGTTCGCTCAGGTGTTTCGCCCGCACTTCCGCGTAGGAACCGAATATTACTGAAACGAGTTCTCGAAGGGTTTCCAGGTGAGCAGCTGTTGGCCGCGAACCGTTCGGAATGCCGCCGCCGCAACGACTAGAGTACCTACGGCTGCTTAACTGTAACCCGTACCTTTCTAAAAAAAATGGGCCAACGATCATCTCCTCGATGATTCTCGTCCGCGGCGGCGGTCCGCTGGCCGACTTACGAAATTCTTGTCTGCTGATGCACGCTCGATTTCGACGGAGGGCAACGCGGATCTCGAGGCCGACCCTGCACTCGATCGGGCAGGTCCGAACGACTCGAGTACGCGGACTAGTTGCACCGTCGTCGATAGATCTCTAATACCTTGAACGGTATTATTGCCGTCGCCAACAGCTGTTCAATTTTTCACGCGCGGACCATCTGTCGTCGATCTGTCTTTGGAAACGAGACTAACCGTGTGCCGCGATCACCGTCGACCCACATTCCTTCTACGTGTAATTAAATTAAACAGCGTCTTGGGAAACGCAACGAGCTACGCGCTCGCGATAATTACGCTCCACGGGTTTTAATAAATATTCAAACCGCGGCCAATTTACGGTACCGTCGCGGAGCACCGTCGGTCGCGAGCTACATAATTCGTCGCCTGTAAAAATCGCCCGAGCGTCGCACGTGCAACGAGACGTTCGAATCGACGTTCGCAAAAAACAGTAAATATAATGCTTCTCTCGTGAAGTGAATTCTCGGTGGAAGGTTCAGATACCGGTTCCCTCCTGGATGAATGCAACTGCGGAGTCGCCAACTACTATCAGTTTGCGTTCGGATTAAGTTTGTCCACAATCCGCCCGCCGGTGTTAATCACCGCTTCCTCTTCGTTTTATATGGCTTTCCATACGCGTTTTTAAAATGCCTCCTTACGTCTAGCGAATATTCCTGCGGGTTCTACATATATGATCACGAATCGGGCACGTCTCGATCGAAACGTATCGAGAAAATCGAACTTTCCATGAAGAAAGCGTCAAAGGATACGAGCTGATTTGAATAGTCGTCCGACTAGTTTTTCGAGAGCGATACACGTGTGAATTCGCGCATTTTTCATTACGGTCACGCCGCTCTCGAGCAGCATGGATCTCGTTCGAACGAACGATCGGTAGTATACTTTCGTTGTCGACTAATTTATTACGGGAACTCGTGTCCAGCGATCGCTCTTGAAACACGTCGAATGCGTTTCGCTCGTTGTCGGTGTAGAGATGAAAGACGTTCACAGAAAAAATCGGGAATCCCGTTGACGTTTCCCGGGTCGGTTATCATTAAAAGTACCGCTGTGCACGGCAGATCACGTTCGAACGGTAACTTCCATCGGACGTAAACATCGCTACAGCACTCGCAGCGTCAGGTGTTAACTGTACTCGAAACGCTTTTTACACGTCGCGTCGCGACCTGAGTATAGACAATAGATCTTGCGAGTAATATATTGAATGATTTCTCTCGTCGAGGCTACTCACCTCCATTTTCATCGTTGCCGTCGACTCGGATATTCCGCGGCGAGGAACGAGCACCAACTAAACCTTTTGTCAGACACGATTTCGATCCGTTTATCTGATCGTGAACGCAACCAGCCGACAACGTTCGTATCTATTATCATACCGCGTGGTTACGTCACGTCGTCTCTTTCTTTCTTTTCACCAGCTATATATCCACCGGGGACGCGGACGAGTTTCCAGAAATCCCGAATCGAACCCGGCCCGGTAGACTCGAGGCAGGGAAAATCGAAACCGGTCTCTGTCAACGACCGCTCACGGCTACGACGCGACGTTCGTCGGCACCAGGAATGTTGTTTTCGTTCACCGTGTGTAGCCCGATCCTCGTATCGTACGAGTCGATCGATTCCCACGAGGCGGTTTCTCGATCTGCGGACGATCGACGAGACGCGGGAGACCGCGGAAGATCGCGTCCGGCTTCGGCGGCTCGACTCTTTCGAATACGCCGCTTGGACGACCGACGACTGGGCCCTGTCTGGTGCTCGTGACGGGAAGCCCGCGACGCGCCTTATTGCGTGATCCAACGACGCCGACCGATGGTCTTCGATTTCGAAACGAATGTCCTGTACCCGAAACGCACGTTCATCTTTCCTCCGACTCTGATTACAGGAATTTCGAGTACTTACGATCGAGACGCGGCCGGGCTCCACTCGGCGACTGCCATTTTACTCGCGTGACCTTGTTCGACGACCGTTCTCCGAACAAAAGCAACAAAGCAGCCGAACCGCGATACCTCTGATTCTCGTCGCGCCCTTTACAGACGTTCAAATTTACTCTTTCGCAATTTCAGCAGGATCGTACGATTCAAATTTCGCTCGCTCTCAGATTCGCTGCGTGCAAACGACTGGAGACTTTACATCTGTGTTTATTTTCGAATCGTCTCTGCGGAATTTCTGGGAAAATCCGGTGACGTGCGTGCAGCGTATCGGGATGATGACTCTTTTCATGCAAATTAATAAGAAACAGAGGAACAGGACGAATTATCCGCCGTCTAAAATCTATTATAAATACGTTTTAGTCGAGTTATCTCACTTGAGTTACAATTTGCAAAACTGCTTCCCAAAAATACTTAAATCCCGGACGTCGATCAGAGCCGCGTCGATTGCTCAATTCTTTCGTGACACCTGCGGATCGAATAAGACACGTAATTATAAATGTGCAACGCATTTGAGATGAATTGTCGCCGGAGATCTGAATCATCGGTTTTTATTTATCGTATAGTATTGTCGAGGCAAAAGTATTCTGGTTAAACAACAAGTTGAGCAACTTGTCTTGAATTCAATTCTACCTCGCGTACCGAACGCGTCGCGCCATCTCCGACCTACATACATTATTATTATGTGTTTGAAATGCACGATTAATTATTTAATGTTTTACAGGTTTCGCGGAACCGCAATTGATCACGTTGAATAAAATCTATAAACGAGACGAATAGAATTATGCAAGATCGACAGAGAAATCTCGTTCGGCGTTTGTCAATTTTTTTTGTAAATCAGAAATTCAGCGGAAGTATTACCTGCTACTACTATTGGTTATTTTTCTCTTTAAATTCATTTTCGTTTCGTATCGCTTGTGCAACGAGGCAATCTTTTTAATTCTCTTCGGTATATTTATTGCTAATAAAATATTTGCCTCTAACTTTTCTTTATATTTCGTAGTTATAACCATATTACCACGCCATTATACTGCATTATACGTGTAAGGAGCGTACACAAATGAAAAGTGATGTCACATGTCTGTACAAATGTTTGCTGTTTCGACTCGAAGAGTTTATTATTCCCGTGTATGCTCGTAAATATACTTTCATTTTGACGTGCAATTGTCGAGTGTACAGTGTATTTTCGTTTATTTTACCGATATGACGATACACTAGTATAAAGACTCGGGGAATACGATAGGAAGAGGAAATATCGTACTCTAGTATAATGAATAAAACACAGCCTTCTCCGGTCAGCAGTGAGTAACTCGGTTTTATTTGTATCTCGTCGTGTACATAGGAATCATTCCGTCTTTCTAATCGTTCTGATCCGTGTCGTAGAGGTTTCACCGGCTAAGGAGAAGCAACACAGAAATTTAACGGGCTCTGCCAGGCTCATCCGGGACCTCGCTGCGGACGTTCACAGAAGCGTACAGCAATGGAATAGGCTTCACTTGGAAGGAGTAACGTTGCTCAAGGACATAACTCTTGCGAAGCAGAACAAATCCTACTCTCCGAATTTGCAAAAGCTGTGCGACGAGTTAGAAATCGTCTGCCAAGGATTGGTAGCGCCGTTTCTATTCGTTTCATTCGTCAATGATCATTATTAGCTATAAAAAAGAATTTTCTGTATTTCTTTAGGACTACGTCGTGTCGAATCTTGGCAAGATCGCGCGTCAAATGGAGATAACAGGGTCGTTGGACAATAGTACGCACACGTTATTCGGTACATGGCACAGTTCAAAATTTGGTAAAGATCGTAAATGCAGTTCGTAAATAAATACAATACTGTTTCACGCTCGTCTGACGAGTACCGTAATTGATTGTAGGACAAGTGGCAGAGTCGATACACCAAGCGTATCGGCAAGAGTTAAAAGTGAAACGTAAAGTCTTGGAAGATGTCGCGCATCATTGTTCAGAGTCTTGGAAAATGTTGTTCCTCGCCAGCTGGGTGCATCAGCCTTTGTTACCATACGATGTATCGATGCTTTTGGAGTCGATGTTGATAGAGACGGGGCATAGGTGAGCACTGTCAAATAACACTTGTCAACCTCAATTTTGGTAAGTATCTTTTTACTTTGACGAACGACTCGCAACGCTTACGATGATTATTTTTTTTGTATTATATCGCAACTTACAATGACCAGTGAAATAAAACAAAGATCAACAGAACGACCGTTTATTTGTGGCTTCTTGATGAAAACCATTCGTGTAAATTCACAACGAGAAAATTATTGAAACGGAGCTGTAACGTGTACAGTCGAAAACTGAAGCGAATTCTGAAACGGTGTTCACGATTCGTTCAATACTACGGTTTTACTAGAAAAATGTATCTTGCGGACACGAGGAACGAGGCTTATAAAATTAAGGTATTTCAGGATTAGTCACGCTAGGGCTACTAGTGCCATTAATGTTTAATCGTACGAGTAACTTCTCATGTATGTACAATACATATTTACAGGTAAATACAAAATTAATAATTTCTCCTGTACATAAATGCCATAACAATACGGATGGAATTATGTTCTTGGTGTTCAAAATATTTTCAATCATGTATTGTTGTTTTATATATATAAAAACCGTGAACTGAATGACCAATTTCTAAAGTAACTCGATTCTCTTTTCAAATATCGTCGTCGGTCGTCGTAATGTAAAACGATATGATACGATTTTTCGATCATACAGTTCGATTCGCGTTAAAATAATTTGTGCATGCTGATCGACAATGTTACAAATAACACATTAAAATTATACACGTTTAAATCGTCTATATACGCAAAGTAATACCTAAGAAAAATTATCCATCTAGAACGTGTGTATCCGTTCCATTCATTTTAATTCTGCGGTAGCTCCGACTTCTCATTTTCTGGTTTCTCATACGTAGTAATACGATGATCCTCTATAAGAAACTAAATCGATCATTATCATTATCGATATTCTTAAGACTAATATTTACTAAAAGTAAAATATATAGGTATATCTCCCACTAAAAATTCGTTTCGTGCCAAAGATAACGCGACTATCTAAAGCATTTTCATTTTAGTTTCCCGTGGGGTGGNCATAACTCTTGCGAAGCAGAACAAATCCTACTCTCCGAATTTGCAAAAGCTGTGCGACGAGTTAGAAATCGTCTGCCAAGGATTGGTAGCGCCGTTTCTATTCGTTTCATTCGTCAATGATCATTATTAGCTATAAAAAAGAATTTTCTGTATTTCTTTAGGACTACGTCGTGTCGAATCTTGGCAAGATCGCGCGTCAAATGGAGATAACAGGGTCGTTGGACAATAGTACGCACACGTTATTTGGTACATGGCACAGTTCAAAATTTGGTAAAGATCGTAAATGCAGTTCGTAAATAAATACAATACTGTTTCACGCTCGTCTGACAAGTACCGTACTTGATTGTAGGACAAGTGGCAGAGTCGATACACCAAGCATATCGGCAAGAGTTAAAAGTGAAACGTAAAGTCTTGGAAGATGTCGCGCATCATTGTTCAGAGTCTTGGAAAATGTTGTTCCTCGCCAGCTGGGTGCATCAGCCTTTGTTACCATACGATGTATCGATGCTTTTGGAGTCGATGTTGATAGAGACGGGGCATAGGTGAGCACTGTCAAATAACACTTGTCAACCTCAATTTTGGTAAGTATCTTTTTACTTTGACGAACGACTCGCAACGCTTACGATGATTATTTTTTTTGTATTATATCGCAACTTACAATGACCAGTGAAATAAAACAAAGATCAACAGAACGACCGTTTATTTGTGGCTTCTTGATGAAAACCATTCGTGTAAATTCACAACGAGAAAATTATTGAAACGGAGCTGTAACGTGTACAGTCGAAAACTGAAGCGAATTCTGAAACGGTGTTCACGATTCGTTCAATACTACGGTTTTACTAGAAAAATGTATCTTGCGGACACGAGGAACGAGGCTTATAAAATTAAGGTATTTCAGGATTAGTCACGCTAGGGCTACTAGTGCCATTAATGTTTAATCGTACGAGTAACTTCTCATGTATGTACAATACATATTTACAGGTAAATACAAAATTAATAATTTCTCCTGTACATAAATGCCATAACAATACGGATGGAATTATGTTCTTGGTGTTCAAAATATTTTCAATCATGTATTGTTGTTTTATATATATAAAAACCGTGAACTGAATGACCAATTTCTAAAGTAACTCGATTCTCTTTTCAAATATCGTCGTCGGTCGTCGTAATGTAAAACGATATGATACGATTTTTCGATCATACAGTTCGATTCGCGTTAAAATAATTTGTGCATGCTGATCGACAATGTTACAAATAACACATTAAAATTATACACGTTTAAATCGTCTATATACGCAAAGTAATACCTAAGAAAAATTATCCATCTAGAACGTGTGTATCCGTTCCATTCATTTTAATTCTGCGGTAGCTCCGACTTCTCATTTTCTGGTTTCTCATACGTAGTAATACGATGATCCTCTATAAGAAACTAAATCGATCATTATCATTATCGATATTCTTAAGACTAATATTTACTAAAAGTAAAATATATAGGTATATCTCCCACTAAAAATTCGTTTCGTGCCAAAGATAACGCGACTATCTAAAGCATTTTCATTTTAGTTTCCCGTGGGGTGGAATCGTCTTTTTACGTACGCACTACGTAGAATAAATATACGTAACGGAAACAATCTTATTTACATGCGGACACCGTAATATACATGACATTATATTACTTTACAATTGCTCTTCGTTCACGAAGTACGGAAGTCGGATTACGTGTATATCGTTCGCGATACCGTCAGAAGTCCTATAAAAAAATATCTACACGCGATCGTGTAATGGTCGTAGATATACATTTGAAACTGTAACTCTCGTGAGAGAGTTCGGTATTATCGTACACTGTACACAGGTCATATAAATTTGTTTAGGAACACCTCTCGCGCGACCGTTCGAGAATCAACTTCTCGTATTCCTGTTGAAATCAAACGCGTCGAAATCCAGATCGGTATCTAAATTCGAATTATTCGGCGTCAAACTGTTGTCCAACACGTTATCCGCCGGCATGATGTTGTTCAGTCGTTCGGACACCAGTTCGTCGACCAAGTGCTCCGACTGGTCCGACGGGCCCACCAGACGCATGTGTTCGACGAATTTCTCGTCCATTATCAAGTTCTTGTCTATCACCCCGCTGGTATTCAGAATGTCCGACGTGAAGTGCGTGATGTGATCGTCCAGATTCTCCGAACTCCCAAATATGCTGCCGTCGCAGGTGCCGGGCATTATCGACACCGCGTCTTGAAGCAACGGTAGGCCGTCCGAGATCTTGCAGCCGGCAGCGGTGGGCATCATCTCGCGAGCGTCCGCGTCCGACGGGATCATCGGAATTATTTTCGCGACCAACTTCGGGAATCCTTTGACGAAACTCGGCGATCCGTTTTCCATGTCGTCCAAACCGTTCTGCATCTTCTCGTAGCTCTGTGACTCCTGCTTCGAATAAGCTTCCATAGCGGCACCGTTGTCCAATTTGACGAAGCCCTGCTTAGTCGGCTCCAGTTTTATGAACGCCTGTTCCATACGATCTTCCATCTTGGACTGCTCGAAGTTGTCGTCTCCCTTGCAAAAGCTCGTCGGCGATCCTAAGTCGTTCCCGAGTTTCCCAAAGTCCTGTTCGTGCGACTCCAACTTTTGATAAGTCAGACCCTTCGTCGGAGTGATGTCCACCTTTTGGAATCCGGGGCTGTCCGAGATCTGGCTCTGGATCTCTGGATTCGAGATCAAAAGTTTCGACACGCCGTTGGACTTGGCGTCGTTCTCCGCGTGATTCACGGGGCTGGGATTCCTTCTCATCAACGTCAGAGCCGAGAGCACTTCCGGGCAAGTGGGATTCCCTACGCCGGAATCGCTTCTCTTCTCGCTCAAAAAGTCCGAGACGCTGAGGTCGGAGCTCTCGGAGAATCCGCTCGACATCATCTCTTCCACGTTCTCTTTGCCGTCCTCGGAGTTGTCCAGTTTCCGAAGCTTGAGAGGTGGCTCCTCTCCGTTCTCGTAGCCGGCGCAAACGGGGCTGTCGACGACCTCCTTCAGCGCTTCGTCGTTGATCTTGTACAGACCCGGAGCGAGACCCAGAACGTCGCAGAGCGATTCTTCGCCGATGTCGATCAGATCTTCGCCAGACTCTTCGTCGACGTTCGCGACCGTCAACATGGTCCCGGTCTTCTCCCGCACCTTGTCAATCAACTGTTTGAATTCGTCGAAAAATTTCCTCGTGTTGTTCTCGGACTTCAACACCAGCAGATCGAACAGCGACTGCGCGTTGACCACCGGTTTCGCGGCTATCTTTATTATCTCGACGTCCTCGCACACGGATATCGCTTCTTGCAATTTTATCTGCCGTCTCTCCGACTTGGCCTCGGGCGTGGCGTACGCCCAAGGACCGCGCTTCTTCCCCTTGCGTTTCAACGGATCCTGTCCGCCGTTCGGTTTCGATTCCGGTTCGGGCGTCGGAGGCGGCAGTTGTTCGGGACTCCCGTGGTCCGGGTTCAGCTCGAAGTGCCTCGCCATCCGCGTGTGTCCCAAATAGATTTTGTTACACTTGGGACAACGGAAGCTGTCCGATATCTTTCTCTTCGGTACTTCCAGTCCCGTCAGCAACTCTTTCGGCGACTCTTCCTCGTCGAGCTTGTCGTTGTTCGTGTTGTAATCGCTGTAACCGCCGTCCGAGTCGTCCAAGTCGGGTTGCGAGAAGTCCAAGTGGCGCAAGTGCTTGTAGTCGCGTACCATGTGTCTGGGTGGCCGCGAGAGTCGACCGGATCGCGTTCTAGCCACGACTTTCTTCCTCTCGTCCTGCGGAAACGTCGTCGACCCGGTCAGAATCGTGGAACGGTGACGATAAAAGAAAAAACTTAATTCTCAATGAACAAGAAGAAATATACCTTCAGTTCTTCCTGTTCTTCGTCGGGAACGGGTGTCGGTTTTGGCGGGATCGAGGCAGGTCTCGCGGCGTTCTTTTTCGGTCTCCCTCTTTTCCCACCGCGATTCTTCACCGAGTTTCCTGGGTTCTTAATTTGTAAATCTAACTCTTCTGGAAACACAACCCTAAACACACGCGTTCGTCGGAAATGTTAAGATAAGGAGAAACGCGGACTCGTACTACCGTGCGCGTATGTACTTACCGGTACACGACTTTTTCGTTCGACGCAGCTGCCTCCTGACTACGTTGCTGCAGCACTTGTGCTATTTGTTTCAGTTGCGTCTGCGACAATCGTTGCACGCTGTAACAACACACGCATACGTCATTAATGTAAAGAGGGAAAAAAACGTTCACCAAAATCTCGTCTCGGTGTACATCGTATACATTATTACCTCTGAAACGTTTGGCCTTGTTGGACTATTTGTATAGAATTCTCGGTGGATCCCAACAGCTTCGACACGTTCGTAGGTTCCTCCGGTGGTACCGCCGCAGACTTCGCGGGAGCACTCTTCGCTTTCTTGTTATTCAATTTCGAATTGTCGTTCGCCGTCAGATTAAGTTTATGCTTAACGATCTCGGCGTAAAACGATTTAGCCGACTCGTACGCGCTGCTCGCTTGCGCCGGCTTTTGCAGATTGTTGTTCTGAGAATTACTCGAAACGTTGCAGACGCTCTGCGTCGCGACGGTCACGTTCTGTTTGTTTGAGTTGTTGATAGCAATTTTCGCTTGAGGTTTTAGAATCGATATGGGCGTGGAAGAGATCTGCGTCGGTTTCAAGATGGACATGGAGCTCGTCGTCGACGACGTTTTCAAATCTTGACCTTTGACGATCGGCGCCGCTCGAAGCACGACTTGTGCATTAGAATTGGCCGTGATCTTCGACGCTCCCGTAATTTTCTTGCCGATCACGGCCTTCGTTTTGAGCAGGTGAGGCGATACCGTTACGGACCTCAGAAATTGCGCGGGAACGGTCGTGGTCGTCGTATTGCTGTTGCTCAGAATTTGATTGGTCTTTGGAAGCACGGTAGGACCTTTCAGCACCGGCGTTAAAAACTGTTGAAGGTTCCCCCTCTGAAGCTGCGGTTGTTGCGACGTCTTCACGACGGGTGACAAACGAATCTGCGAGCCGACGAGGCTCTGCGTCGTCCCAGACATACCGTTTACGACCACGTTAGAAACGTGCGAAGTACCGACGGACTGATTCTGTATTTCGCAGGCGCCGGTCAACAGCTGCGGAGCGCTCAACAACTGTGCCTGTATGCCGTTGGCGTTCAACAGCTGAGCCGTCATAGGAGCCGCTTTTATTACGTGCGGCGTTATCGTGTTCAATAGGGTAGCCTTCGAAAGCAGTACGGAATTGGAGTTTAAGCCGGCCCTCAACGAATTAACGTTGATCGAACTGACAGACGTGTTGACGAGTTTGTTCGAGCCTTTAAGTAGTCTGATGCTTTTCGCTGGTTTCAATACGGTTTGTGCCGGTTTCAGGATGAACTGGGAGGACGGTAAAAGTGCCGGTAATTTCTGCAATATTTGCGTCTGAGCGCTCGGCACCGAATTCAAGTGTCTATGCGTTTCGATGGTATTCCAAACGTTAATGAAGCTGTCATTGTGCGTGTTGCCGTAGCGCTCCGAGTGCTCCAGAATTAATGCTCGTCCATTCGGTTTTCGTCGTGTCGTACAGTCCTGCACGTCGAATGTCCGTTGAGATTCGTCGTTTCGACTGCTCAGATCAATCTCGTCCAGGCACAGATCATCCTTCGTCGCTTGACCGTCGGTTTGAGACACTTCGTGCCATTCTTGAAAGTCGATGCAGTCCACACTGTCCAGCCCTGTGTCGTTGGACTTTTGTACTTCTTCCGATTGATAACTCAACTGATCGATCGACATAGGCTCGTCGCGAGGTGACAACGAAGTTTGCTCCTGTCCATGAATATTATTATCCTTCGTAGGTACGCTCTCCTGCGAGTTCGCGACGTCGTTATCTTGATCCTGTTGTTGATGATACATAACCTCTTCGCTCGAGTTCACCTCGAAGGTTAACCCCAAAGCGACCACTTGTTCGTGAGTTAAGTGAATCGTCTGACGATCGCTCTCGTCGTTTTGTAAAAACGCGACGAACTCGCTACCGTGGTCGTCATCGTCGACGACCTCTTGGAACGCTTGCCGAAGAAGATCGGAAGCACCAGTGGACGACGTATCGTTTGTAAACATTGTGGAATTCGAAATTTCAGCCATGCTCTCTGAGCCCTCTCAGATCTTTAGCCCGTGTTATACGATTACACGACCGCGACGATCACTTTCATGGTTTACAATATTTTTTAGAATTATTTGTTCGGTATATCTCTTCCGTATTTGCATTTATCTCACTGCGCTGCACACGTTTTTCGCACAAACAGAAACACACGCGAGAACATAGCCACAGGTACGTTAGAAGAGCAATGGCGAATGGCGGCGACGGAGTCGTGGGCAGAGTGTGGGAGTCGTCCATGGGGTTCGTCGAAGGTATAGATCGTCGTGTGCAGTCTCTTTGACATCACTGCTTTGACTGCAGTCACGGCCGTGCTGCAGTTATGGTAAGTTCTAGGGATCCTTAGTAATAATTCGCATTAATTAACGTCTGTTTCACGTGCACCACCATGTACAATCGCGGACAGTGAAGTTTAGCCACCTTCGCGTTTGTGTGCGTTTCCTAGCGGGACACATCGAAATTTCAATATGTATGTATTATATCGAAATTTCAATGTGTCCCGCTAGGGAACGCACACAAACGCGAAGGTAAACTTCACTGTCCGCGATTTGCTGCATGGGTAGGAAAGCGCATGCAGCAAATAAGACCGACTCAAGCATTTGCTTAAGTCCGTGTTTCCTGTACGAGACAAGGACGGGAAATATGGGATAGACAGTGATAGCAAATGCTTAAGTCGATCTTAAGAATAAGTCACGACTATGAATACCGGCCTTATTAAAGGCCGACTTAAGTCAGGGCTTAAGTCACGACTATGAATACCGGCCTTATTGAAGGCCGACTTAAGTCAGGGCTTAAGTCACGACTATGAATACCGGCCTCTTCGTGTCCTCTAATAAATTCAAACGATTTACTATCTAACAACAGTCAATCAATTGTCAGTAACTTGCCGCGTGTTCCCGCGCCCGAACTAAATATAACTACTTGATTATGTCACGTTCCCAGCAATGATACATCATATTTTCCATAATGCGTCGCGGCTCAAACGATATATAATTCCGCGCTCGTTAGTAGAAAATTGGAAAACTGAAACAGTATTTTAAAGTAGTAGTGATAAGACAAGTTCTAAAGGTTAACCCTCGATGGTTAACCTTTTTATCTCGTGACTTAATTATAACTGTTGCTTTACCGGTGAGGAAGAGTATTTTTCAATGCAATTACCAAATTCCTGAATCAGGGGATAGTGAAATTTATTATTCCGTTCATTTCAAATTTCGAGGTCAACTCTTCGACGAAGCTTGGTAAGAAAAACTAATCTTCTTGAGCAGCTTTGTTTAATATTCATCTTCCAGTTTCTCATTCTGTTTTTTCTTAGTTAACAGACATCTGTTGACATTTTATTAGATAACAATGGAGAAGGGACTAAGTAGGAATGCAATTATTGCCATTGCATCTGTTTTCCTCGGCTGTTGCAGCAACGTCGTTTTCCTTGAGCTCCTCGTCAAGTTAGCACAGCCTTAAACTCACGATTACGTAACTGTGATAACAAATTCAAGGCCTAAAGTTTCTGGTTTCTTTCTTTACAGAGATGATCCAGGAAGTGGGAATCTTATCACATTCTCCCAATTCCTGTTTATATCTTTGGAAGGATTTATCTTCACCTCAAAATGTGGGACGGTGAAACCTAAGATCGGTATTAAGGATTATTTTCTATTAGTGACAATGTTCTTTGTTGCAAATGTCTGCAACAATTACGCATTTGATTTTAACATTCCCATGCCTTTGCACATGATATTCAGAGCTGTAAGTAGTTTTTGTCCATTGCAAATTGGAAAATAAAATGTTTTCTTGATCAAGTAAAATTAACGAATGCATGAAGGCTGTTGAATGTCAAGAATTAAAATCATTTTTTGAACGCAGGGTTCTCTGATAGCGAACATGGTGATGAGTATAGTGATCCTGAAAAAGAGTTATGCGTTCAGCAAATATCTCTCGGTATTCATGATCACCATGGGCATAGCGGTCTGCACTGTGGTCAGCGGTAAAGAGATTAAGTCAATCCGGGCGAAGAACGTTGAGCAAAATGTAACAACACCTTGGGACGATTTCTTCTGGTGGGCGCTAGGAATCACGCTGTTAACCGTGGCTCTGTTCGTCAGCGCCAGGATGGGGATTTATCAGGAGGTGTTGCATAAGAAATATGGGAAACAGCCGAAGGAGGCTTTGTATTACACTGTGCGTATTTTACAAATTAGTATTACCGATATATGTTAGAAATTTTTGTAGGAAACGTAGTTTGACACTATCTAAAATTATTTAAAAATCATTTATATACAAGATGATTCTTGAGAATGAAATTTTTTTAGAAATATTAACTTCATACGAATAATCGTATTTCGTAAACTATAACATTAGACAGTTGAAATTCACATTGAACACAGATTACTCTTATATCTAAAACATATTCGAAATTCATTAAAATCTGATGGTCCGTTTTTGAAAAATAAATTTCTTTTCAGCATTTACTACCGTTGCCGTTCTTCCTGACCCTGGCTCCGAATATTTGGGAGCACTTCAAGTACGCCATAGCTTCAGACCCGTTAAGCATCGTCGGATTCCAAGTGCCGAAGCTGATCATCTACCTCATAGGCAACATTCTTTCCCAGTATCCTTTCTCGGCGAATCAATTTACTAATAATTAATTAAAATCGTCTATCTATCCTTAACGATCTTCTCTTAGGTATATGTGCATCAGCTCCGTTTTCGTGCTGACGTCGGAGTGCAGCTCGCTAACGGTGACTCTCGTGATAACCCTGAGGAAGTTCCTGTCGTTAATTTTCTCAATAATATACTTCAAAAACCCTTTCACCGTTTACCATTGGATAGGAACTGTATTAGTATTCGTCGGCACGATGATATTCACCGAGATATTTGTCAAGGTCGCAGATAGCTTGAAGCCTGTACAAAAAGATGCTAAGAAGATCCAATAATGAAGAGGAAGTGATCAGTGGATTGTTGTTGTTATTATTATTAATAATATGTATTGTAGATTTGCAATTTTATAAATGAAACATTGATAATGATTCTTGTTGCTTGAGCGCACGAGTGAGAAATTGAGGAATAAAGAANTGTCGTTTTCCTCGAGCTCCTCGTCAAGTTAGCACAGCCTTAAACTCACGATTATGTAACTGTGATAACAAATTCAAGGCCTAAAGTTTCTGGTTTCTTTCTTTACAGAGATGATCCAGGAAGCGGGAATCTTATCACATTCTCCCAATTCCTGTTTATATCTTTGGAAGGATTTATCTTCACCTCAAAATGTGGGACGGTGAAACCTAACATCGGTATTAAGGATTATTTTCTATTAGTGACAATGTTCTTTGTTGCAAATGTCTGCAACAATTACGCATTTGATTTTAACATTCCCATGCCTTTGCACATGATATTCAGAGCTGTAAGTAGTTTTTGTCCATTGCAAATTCCAAAATAAAATGTTTTCTTGATCAAGTAAAATTAACGAATGCATGAAGGCTGTTGAATGTCAAGAATTAAAATCATTTTTTGAACGCAGGGTTCTCTGATAGCGAACATGGTGATGAGTATAGTGATCCTGAAAAAGAGTTATGCGTTCAGCAAATATCTCTCGGTATTCATGATCACCATGGGCATAGCGGTCTGCACTGTGGTCAGCGGTAAAGAGATTAAGTCAATCCGGGCGAAGAACGTTGAGCAAAATGTAACAACACCTTGGGACGATTTCTTCTGGTGGGCGCTAGGAATCACGCTGTTAACCGTGGCTCTGTTCGTCAGCGCCAGGATGGGGATTTATCAGGAGGTGTTGCATAAGAAATATGGGAAACAGCCGAAGGAGGCTTTGTATTACACTGTGCGTATTTTACAAATTAGTATTACCGATATATGTTAGAAATTTTTGTAGGAAACGTAGTTTGACACTATCTAAAATTATTTAAAAATCATTTATATACAAGATGATTCTTGAGAATGAAATTTTTTTAGAAATATTAACTTCATACGAATAATCGTATTTCGTAAACTATAACATTAGACAGTTGAAATTCACATTGAACACAGATTACTCTTATATCTAAAACATATTCGAAATTCATTAAAATCTGATGGTCCGTTTTTGAAAAATAAATTTCTTTTCAGCATTTACTACCGTTGCCGTTCTTCCTGACCCTGGCTCCGAATATTTGGGAGCACTTCAATTACGCCATAGCTTCAGACCCGTTAAGCATCGTTGGATTCCAAGTGCCGAAGCTGATCATCTACCTCATAGGCAACATTCTTTCCCAGTATCCTTTCTCGGCGAATCAATTTACTAATAATTAATTAAAATCGTCTCTGTCTATCCTTAACGATCTTCTCTTAGGTATATGTGCATCAGCTCCGTTTTCGTGCTGACGTCGGAGTGCAGCTCGCTAACGGTGACTCTCGTGATAACCCTGAGGAAGTTCCTGTCGTTAATTTTCTCAATAATATACTTCAAAAACCCTTTCACCGTTTACCATTGGATAGGAACTGTATTAGTATTCGTCGGCACGATGATATTCACCGAGATATTTGTCAAGGTCGCAGATAGCTTGAAGCCTGTACAAAAAGATGCTAAGAAGATCCAATAATGAAGAGGAAGTGATCAGTGGATTGTTGTTGTTATTATTATTAATAATATGTATTGTAGATTTGCAATTTTATAAATGAAACATTGATAATGATTCTTGTTGCTTGAGCGCACGAGTGAGAAATTGAGGAATAAAGAAATAATGATTGATTACAGTTTATTAGTTTCGAGGATCGTTTGTGAACATTTTGTATATTCTTCTTAATTCTTACTTGAGTACGAAATTAATGATAGATAGGAGAAGAGGATGTATACAGAATAGAGCCTTGTATGTGATAATAGTAGCTACCGTTTGAAATATTTTTTGCCATCCTTGAGAATTAATCAGTTAGTTTGAAAAAGGTTAATGAGTTACTTCCAATGGGTAACAGAGAAAAGTGGCAGCTTATATAATTACTCGTTAATTATCAGGAAGATTAGAAAATTGCATAGAACTTTATTTGTAGAGGATAATCGAAACTACAACTTTTATTTAAAACATTTTCCTCTAGATAATATAAGAAAAGAAAAAAGTTCTTTTTCAATTACTAGTTACGGGAAACTTCCCGTAGATTCATAAACAGAGAGCGAAATCGTGCCTCATCCTTGTCCTAAAAAAAATCAATAAATTCAGACAAGCGAGTGGCGCTCCAATCGACTTTCCCCATTCTTCCAATATAAATCGTCGTCTCTCTACAGCGAGTGAAACGATGATGAGGTTACGGGGATGTTTACGTCTCGATTCACTCGCGGTAGAGTGAAAACAAATAATCGGACAGCGGAAAAATGTGAACGGAGAGGAGGAAATTGAATCGATGAACATTTGAAAAGGTNGTGATTACAGTTTATTAGTTTCGAGGATCGTTTGTGAACATTTTGTACATTCTTCTTAATTCTTACTTGAGTACGAAATTAATGATAGATAGGAGAAGAGGATGTGTACAGAATAGAGGCTTGTATGTGATAATAGTTGCTACCGTTTGAAATATTTTACTCCATCCTTGAGAATTAATCAGTTAGTTTGAAAAAGGTTAATGAGTTACTTCCAATCCAATGGGTAACAGAGAAAAGTGGCAGCTTATATAATTACTCGTTAATTATCAGGAAGATTAGAAAATTGCATAGAACTTTATTTGTAAAGGATAATCGAAACTACAACTTTTATTTAAAACATTTTCCTCTAGATAATATAAGAAAAGAAAAAAGTTCTTTTTCAATTACTAATTACGGGAAACTTCCCGTAGATTCATAAACAGAGAGCGAAATCGTGCCTCATCCTTGTCCTAAAAAAAATCAATAAATTCAGACAAGCGAGTGGCGCTCCAATCGACTTTCCCCATTCTTCCAATTTAAATCGTCGTCTCTCTACAGCGAGTGAAACGATGATGAGGTTACGGGGATGTTTACGTCTCGATTCACTCGCGGTAGAGTGAAAACAAATAATCGGACAGCGGAAAAATGTGAACGGAGAGGAGGAAATTGAATCGATGAACATTTGAAAAGGTATCATGTTTTTCCCGATCGGCTGGCCACGGGTCCTGAACACCGCCGAACCGGAGAACGTGACAGCGGTCGTTTGCAACAGGGACAAGATTCTGTTCGCTGTTCTAACTACTGACACGCTGACCATTTGGTATTGCAAGGTATTTTGAATAGTCTCCGTTATAGTTATTCTACGTCCAAGGTATTTAGAAGCTATCAAGATATTTTAAATCATATAGCAGTGTCCCAAAGGCAAATCTTTCTTATCTTCAAGGTATATTTAGGAGTTGTCAAATTGTCTAAAATCATTTCCTTCCTCATTACTTTATTTTCAAGGTGTTTCTCTTCGTTAATCTGTTTTCAAAGACTTTCGAAACTCTTGAGGTATCAAAAACTATTTTCTTCCTTGTTATCAAGGGGTGTGGTAAATTTGAAGGCAAATTCTTCTATTACGAAGATATTTAGAGGCTATCAAATCGTTTGCCTCCTCATTATTCTGTTTCATATCATATCATTTATTCTATATATGTTTGTCTTCTTCTTGCCTCGAGCCTCACTCTCTCTTTCTGATTTACCACTTTCCATCTTATCTAAAGGGATGTTCCTGTTCCTATTCTGTTTCTACAAGAAACTCATTTATTATTCTAGATCTGAATAAATCTATATAATTCTTATTTAGCCTCACGCTTCCATAAGTTGAAATTGATCCTGTGTAACTTGTTCTGGAAGTTGATTTAATCCACTTCTCTTCTTTCCTACTCATCTTGTGGTTTATTTACTTTCCCTGTCGTTTTTCTAGTAATGATTCTTATTTTCTGTTAAATCACTTTCTGTTTATAATCTTCATTCATTGGCTTAAAATTGCATACAAAATCTAGGAAGAGTAGAAATTGAACAACTCTGACATTTGAAGTCAATGACTTTTATTTTCTATCCAATTTCTGTCAAACCAATTTCTGTTTATGATTTCCATTCACTGTGGCTTGAGATTTCATATAAAATTCTAGGAAAGGCGAGGCAGTGAGTAGAAGTTGTAAACAGAAAGTGTGTAATTTACTCTGCTAATAAAAGAATTTGACAGCCATGCGTGCCGATCGTGTTCATACGAAGGACAGCGGATTCTCTAAGGAAACATGGAGAGAACGTTTTACTCCAGTGGCGTCCGGACTCCAGCATGCTCGTCATTGCTGTAAGCA
>SMSR01000111.1:0-19488 GCA_019453355.1 Ceratina japonica
TTCACGGTCAGCGGGCGGACGGCGAAATTAGGGGAAAGATCGCGAGGGACGGATGAGGTAGCGTCGGGCGCGGAGCAAAGAGGAAAAGAGTGGTAACGAAGAGACAACGGAGGCCGGAGCCGGAGAGTTACACAGAGCGTTATAAGATCGATAGCTGATGCGATAGCGAGCCGAGCCAAGCCGGCGACCCAACCCAACCCAACGGCGAGCCGACCCAACCGAACCCGGCCCTCGCCTCGCCTCGGTTCGTTCACCCCCGCGGCACATTCGCGCCATTATCTGTTCCAAATGTCGTCAACGGCATCGTTTCGTTTACGGTGCGGCACATCCACCTTTCCTCCTCGCCGGGCGCACATTCGCTCGCCCCTCCGCGGACCCGTTATATATGCCCCTTTTTACCCCCCGCGGCTCCTCGCGAACTCGCGCGAGCCAACCGAGAAATCGGGCAGAGACTTGCCCCGCTTCCTCCTCCGCTCTTTCTCTTCCCGCGCGGCCGACCCTCCTTCCCCCTTACTCTCGCTCGCCCCCGCGCGCTTGTTTTTAAGGTTATGTGTTCGCCGCGCATTACGACCCATTCCGGTGCTCGGCTACGTCGTTTTACGAATCCCTGATTCCGCCTTATCGTCTTCCACCCTCTTCTCCCCCACGTTCTTCTTTAAACCCCCGCCCCATCTCGCGCTCGCCCCGCGTTTCCCATCTCGCGCGAGCTCCTCTCGCCGTTACAACGGACGCTTTTCTTTCTCGCGGAATCCCTCCTCCTCCTCCTCCTCCTCCTCCTCCCGTTTCTCCTCCGTTCGGAGATATAGTTCACTTCGGGGTTTCTTTTCGCCCCTCGCATCGACCCGGCATCTCTCGAACCGCGTCTTCAGCGATACCTCCGAGAACCCGCGGTCAGCTAATGAGTCCGACGAGGAGTCCGTGGATGATCCGATTCACCGACTTTCGTTACCGAAAGAAGAGGTGACGTCGTCTGGTCGCGAGGACAGTGGGAAAGTTTCTGCACGAGCCTCGGAACCGAGGGAAAAATTACGAGCCAGAGGGGGTGGTTGAAACGCGGCGCGTAACACTTAACGCGGGTACTCGAAAGAAGAGCCGGATAATTGAATGTCGAAGACGTTTCTTTCTGCCGCGTCGTTTGCCGGAACGCGGGAGAAGCCGGGGCCGCGGGAGAAAGCGAGAGAGGGAGTAAAGTTTTCTGGCTACATCTCCGCGCGCATTTTTCCATAAATGGAACGAGGTGGCGGGTTTGAGTGGCAGCTGCCACGCGAAATGCTCCTCTATCCAGTTTTACGTCCGATGCACACAGGCCACGCTGATAACGCTGCCCTAAGACGCACCTTTCTACCTTTTCTCGTAGTATTTCCTCGAAACGACATTCGCACCGGATAACGTGTGCAATTTGAAACGATGCGCGTATCCGCCGTTCGATTCCGACGAAAAAAAAAAAAAGAGGACGTGCAAAAATAAATGGAACGTCAAACGTAACTCCCGATTTGCCAGTCCTGTTTTTCTGTCTCGCTCGGCTACCGATTACTTTCGTACCCAGGAACGCCGAACGGTAAGGTAATTACAAATTTATCGGATCGCTCGACCGTCCTCTAATCTCGGAAGCGGACAAAAAGAGCGAGGAGCGGCGGGACGGGTGTATGGAACGACGACGACGACGACTAATGCTCGACAATTCCATCTCCTTCGTACAAACGGGAAGAAAGAACTCTAAGTGGAGTTAGCCGGGACGAGATTCGAGCAGAACTATTAGCATAATGCGAACGATGCCGGTAACGGATCGTAAGAGATCGGAGTTAAGGGAAGAAAGTGTACGCGCGAACGCGCGCGGGCCCTCGCTTGGTAGAGAGACCGACGGTGGTCTCGTTCCCGATTAAACCATCGCATCAATTATTCGAGTGACACGCGAACCTCCGACCTCTCGACTTCTCCCTTTTGATCGTCGCGTTGGCGGCGGTGCTCGGGCGGACGACCAACTTCCAGTTAGGAAAATTCGATCGACGTTTTATCGCCGGGTTCGGTGCCAGTCCGGAAACACTTTCGCTTTCGCCTCGCTCCTCCGCGCTCTTCTCTCTTTCGGCGCCGGCTTTCCTCCAACTTTCAACAAGTAGCTAAACTCGCCGCTCGTACGTTTCCGCCCTCCTTTCCCTTTCCCGTTCGCCGGACCGAATCTCGGTTAAATCCGTTTCGGGTCCCTCGCGCTCCCTCGGACCCTCGTGCCGGTCGTACGAAATCGCGACCGGACGAATCGCAGCGTCGTCGTCGTCGGTCTTTGCCGAGGAAACTGGCGCGCAAACTTGCCAGAATTACGTAACGTCTACCCACGTAAGGGAATTCAATGTCACGACTCGCGAGCCGAGTTGAAAGAACGTGCACTACCATTCACGGCGGACTAGTCGACCGTGTTCAGACGAGAGCGAGGCGAGAGAGAGAAAGAGAGAGGGAGAGAGGAGAACGAGTCGGCGAGGGCAGGGGAAAAGAGGGAGAGATCTCCCCGGTAGATGGAATGAATAATCCCGGCGTACCTCATCTCCCTTTCCGTGATCGGGCCCGGTGCAGCACCTCCCGTAGGCGTACTTCCGGCGGACGCCCAAATTTAGGCCTCGTAACCTCTCCCCTTTCGACCGTTCGCGGAGAGGGAGAGAGAGAGAGAGAGAGGCCGCGCGAAATGAGGCGGTGGAGCCATAAGACGCGAGAGAAGAAGACGAGTAAGAGCAGGGGAGGAGAGGTACGCACGGTGGCCGGCTGTCCGGCAGGCTGACAGGTTTACAAGGAAGGTAAGGCAAGACGAGGCAAGGCGAGGCAAGGTAAGCAGGCAAACGCTAGGCAGGCAGGCATAGAAGGCAGACAGGCAAGCAGGCAGGCAGGTAGGCAGGCAAGCAGGCAGGCAGGAGGGCTCCCCGGGCTGAAGAGCAGCTACGACACACACCGTCACGCATTCACCCTCGTCCGATCCCAGACCTGCCTGAACTCTTTTTCCCTTGGTCCCTTCTTTACCCTCCTCCTTTCCCGCCTTGTAGCCGAGCCGAGCCGAGCCGACTCGAACTGACTGCCTGGTTCGCCTGCATGCCTGCCCCTGGCTGGCTGCCTGCTCGCTTTTCGCTCGCCTGCTTCCACCACCGCCGTCACCGACGTCGTCACCGTCGCCACCGCGTTCCTCTCTCGCTCTCTCCTTCGTCCACCTTCTCGACCCTTCGCGCGTTCGGCTCCGTTCTGCTCCGCTCCGTTCGCCCTCCCTGCCTCGAACGTCTTCTTCCCTGCGTCGCTCGCTCCTTCTTTCCCACTCGTGTTCTCTGCCCGTTCATCCTTCGGTCGCCGTCTAGCTCGCACCGCGTCGTCGATCCGTCTCGTTTCCTCGGGGTTCTTCGCGAATTCCCCTCACCGCCACGCCGCAGTCGTTGCTCGCACGCCGAGCCGGGCTGTACGTGCCGTCTGGCCCCTTTTCCCCGTACTCTCTCTCTCCCGTCCGCCATCTCCGCCGACTCCTTCTCTTTCTCCTCCTGCTCCTCTTCTTTCTCTCGCCTCGCCATTCTCTTTCTCCGTCCTCCCCTCGCGCCGTCGCCCGCTCCTCTTTCTCTTCTTCCCGCCGCCGATTTCTCCCTACCCCCGGCCTCGCAGGTCCCCTCGGGCGGCCCTGCGCCCAGGGGTGAACGAACCTACTAAATGACGGCCATGAAAACAGCCGAAGCTCGGGCACGAAGGATGAAGGAAGTCACGGACCGAACCCGCGGGAAGATCTTCTTCTCCTTCCTCCTTCCCTTCTTACTTTTCGCCAGCTGCCCGAGCCTCTCTCTCTCTCTCTCTCCGTCGCCTTCGCGGCGATCCCTTCTCTCTCGCTCGCTCTCTTCGTCCCGTTTCGTTGCCGATTCACTTTTCGTCGTTCTCTCGATTTTCTCCTTCGGTACTTCTCCCCACCTGGTACTTCTCGATCAACGATGATGCCTGTCGATGATCGACGAAAGGCCGAACGATTTTCCGAGGAGAAACAGATCGGACTTGGCCGATGTTCCTTCGCGCGGATCGCGATAACGAAGACGCATCGAACGCGGGGAACGTAGGAAAATTGATCCAAGAACAAAGGCCGCGGTTGGCAATCTCGAGAGTCTCGTTTCTTCTTTTCTAAACGAGCGATGGTGCGATCGACCGATCTCGAGAATCGATCGGGCCGAGGCTAACGCCGGCCGACGATTTCAAAGTACAGTCGCGAGTCCCGACGACGACGACGACGACGACGACTACGACGTGGTGTACGTACGTACGTCCGCGGAAAAAGGGTTTGCGTCGCTGCGTTCTATAATCATCGTCGTCGTCGTCGTCGCGGCGCGCGGGAGCACGTAAGCGTGGAAAACCGTCGGGGAAACCTTCGAATAGGAATTACCGAGTCAGTGTGTCTCGTCGACGCGGCCGACTACCCTCGAATAGGCATCGTGCCGGAAGAACTCGACGGCGGAAGTTCGATTCTCAGGATCGATTCCGTATGCAGTCGGGCGTGGGTGCGTGCGCGTCTCGACGACGAGACGACCGAACGAACAACCGAGGGCTCCCGTCATTCCGCCCCGATCTTTCCAATTCTACCGGAACAAAACGATCGCTAACTAATTCGACGCCTCCGCTAAACGAATTTCAAGCATCGAGCGTACAGCTCTCGCTCGACTCTAGATATAAGAAAAAAAACTTGATCCCTGGTCGACGTTTCCATTTAATCGTCGGAGAAGAACGCGTTTTTGGAAATCGTTTTTCCGTCGTTTGATCGATCGCGCGTTACGTAATCCGACGACGACGACGACGAGAACTCGTTGCGCGATCATGGCTCGTAAACGGTCGCGCGCGCGATATGACTCGTCTCGGGACGATTTCGCTGGAGACGGTTTTTGTCGAAGCGGCGCGAGCCGAGAGGCGACGGGTCGCGTCGCGCGGAAAAATGTCCCCTTTTTCGAGGATGAATTTCGCGAACGAGCAGAACAACGGGGAAAACTTGTCCCGGGGTTTTTGTCCGATTGCCGGGACCTTTTTTTGTCCGGGGAACGAGGACTCGCGCCGGCTAGGCAAACGCCGGTCGACGTTTTTCTTTTTTTTTTTTTTGCCGGAGGAACGGTAATTTGCTTCCGTTTATAAAGGCGTAACGCTGCGAGCGCTTCAGGATTAGACCCCGCGCAACCGGTCTCACCGGCGTCACACGAGGCCTTTGCGTGGATATCGGTCTTGCCGTAACTTTTTCTCGCGCGCGCCAAGTATTTTTATTAGTTTACATGAAATTAAACCCATTTCCTTCCGTTCTAATAAATAAAACAGCTAATAATAGCCGGGAGAGGCTCCCGGAGGTGAACGCGAACACGCCTCGCCTCGCCCCATCCGCGTCCCTGGCTCTTTCTCTCGCTCTCTGCCCTGTCGCCTAAGAACGTTATTGGTTCTTTTTCATCGTTGCGTCAAAAAAGGATCCTCCTTTTAGAGCCGAGCTCTAGCTTCCCCGTCCTCCGCGCCGCGCCGATAAATTGACCCTTTATCCTCGGATTTTTTCCACCGTAATATTGGAAGCCGCTTCTTGAACCGCCAACGCGCGCTCGCGGTTTCGTGCTCGAAACTCGAATGCGCGTGGGAAATCATCGCGTTATTTATAACGAAACTGTACGACCTCTCTTCGGAGATATCGCGGATCGAAATGCGGTTCGGCCGTAAACTTTTCAATCCCTCTCGGAAGATCGCCACTTTCAACTTGAACACGGTGAAGAAAAGTAATCGATGCCGCCGGAAACGGTCGTCGAATTACGAGCGGAAGTTCGCCAAAACCGTTCCTCGCCGAGGAGAGATTACTAAAGAGTGGCCGTATTCCGCTCAGACTCTTTGCTCGGCGGCACCCTCTCGCCACGCCGCGCCGTTCGTCCCCATTTCGCCGGCGATTGTTTCCGGATCGAGCAGGCCATGGGAATCGAGCTCGATAATCTTAATCCAGCGGTCGCGATGATCGATCAGCGATGGAACTCGAATTAAAGTTTAAATCGGTGTTAAACGAATCGGCTCGAATCGCGGTTCGGAACTTAGTTCCGTTCTCTCCCCCGGACGAATCGATGTCGTTCCGTTCCGACTCGTTTAATTTTATGACTCGCCCGGTCATTAACCAACAGAGAATATGCTGATTATCCGCGATTAGGATTCCGCGCGATCATCGTCGACTTTTTAACGACGCCACTTAAAACTTGAGACCCGTTCTCGTTTGCATTCTTGACATCGGCATCGATACTTCCGTCGACGCCACTTTCCTAAATCGCGAGGTACACACGGTCCGGGAATAAGGTGCTCGAACGACCGATCTTGGGGGAGCCGCGTAAAAACGTCGATCGGTCTCGGTTTCACCTTTGAACGGTCCCTCGACGTTTCCTCTGGTTTCCGTTCGAATCCCTTCAGAGAGGAATGCGGCCAAGACGGACTCCTTCAAGTTCAGCGAGGGCCGCGTTACTAGCATACGCGCGCGGTCAAACGAGCCATTGTCTCATTACCGATGTCGGTACGCAGAGAGACCCAGGAAGAGAGAGAGAGAGCGAGAGCGAGAGAGAGAGAGAGAGAAACGGAGATCTGGTAGGAATAAAGAGAGACGGCAGGAGGTATGCGTCGGTGTATCGTAACGGGGGCTGCTGGCTTCGTCTCGACCCGTCTGCGAGCGCTGCTGCCTTCGTCATCCCCTCGCCGGTTAATCCTCCCCCGCTAGCAAGGGAAGGTGCGATAACAAGCCACCGCCGAGCTACCTTCTTCCCTAGCTATCGCCGGCTCCGTGTTCTAGGACCTCTCGAGACGGGAGAATGTGCGCACTCGCGCTCTCGCCGTCAACGAGAAAGAATTCAGGCCGTACGTGGCCATACACCGCGCGGAACCGTCGCCTCGCTTGCGCTTTCACCCAGCGCGCGCGCCACCCTCTTCCGTCCCGAACCACCCCGCGACCCAGCCAGCCGACGCGCCAGCCCGAAGCCCGAGATCGAGACGACGCTCGGGATATTTGGAACGGGGATTTTAGGTCACGATAAACACCCTCTCCGAGAAGGCGCGTCGTCGTCGTCGTCGCGTCGGTCCAAAACGTTCCGCCGTTACGTCACGTCCCGCCAGACGTTATACGTACCCTCGCGGCCTCTAGATCCGAGGGATCGAACGAATCTGGACGCGAACGTAAACGTAAGACGGAGCCCCGCGTTAACGACTGTCTCTCCCCTTCGACGCTATTAATTAATTACCGAACGAACGCGCCTCGATCGGGGAAAAAATAAAATTGGAGCGATCATTAGTGGACGGTCCTTTGAGCGTCGAAGGGATTTGTTAAAGCGTCGGTCTTCTTTCCGCTCGCGGGTCCGCGCGGATTGGCCTCATCGATACGTAGGTCAACTTGGATGCTGTAATTGCGGCCAGTCCATTCTCCGCGTACACGGAGGCGAAATAAGCGAAGGACCCTTTGAGGCAGATTCACGCGTAATTACAGCTGACAAGCTTAAAGCGGCGGTACTCGAATAAACTGAATTTCGGCCGGAGTGCCACTTCAGAGGAGAGGCAGCCAGCCAGCCCAGGCCAGAGAGCCGGAACTGCTCCGGCGGCGGCGGCGGCCTGATGCCGGTGCGCTGCCGTTCCGCGATGCGTCCGACGAAACGCGTGAACAGCTCGCTATAGATAGCGGACGGGCGAACACGGCCGAGCACCGTTTCAAAAGCCCGGGGTTTAAACCGGCCGCGGGACCACAGAGGAGAGCTGCGAAAAAGGATAGGCCACCCGCGCTCTTTACGACAAAAGTCGCTCCTCTTTGCCGCGCCGTTCGTTGTCACCGCGTTTCACGAGCTCGCGCCGTGCAAATTGGCGCGCGTCGACGCCTCCGACCTCGAGTGATACCGCGAGTCACGAAAATACCATCCCGTGGGAAACGTTTCGTCGTTATCGCTTTCGATCGACCGCCGATCTTTTTGGTTTGTAGATTCAAGAGGAAGAGGAGAGTCCGCGGGAATCCTATGAGCACTTGCGTCGGCTCCGACGAGGAAGCTAGGCAAAAGGCTAGCGACGCGGGGAAAGAGAAACGGAGTAAAGGCGAGGGAAGCGAGCACTTAGCTGCGGAGGAGGAGGAAACGCGGAGAAGAGCGATCACGCGAGGAAGAGAGACGAGGAAGAAGGTCGTGACTCTGGTAGCCTACATCCAAACGCGGTTATCTCGTTCCCTCCCTCGATGTCCTGATGCCTTCGCCGCAGCGGCGCGGCGCGGCGTGCCGCGCGTGTACTTACGCTCCTTTCCTTCCCTCGCGCTGCTTCTCTCCCTGCCCGTTACGCCGACGTTAACGACCCTTAACCATACGGCCTGGCCTTCCTTTAACCCCACAACCGGCGATACGGGTTTCGTTAAACGGCCGTCCACCGTTTCCCGATCTTATCGCCTCGCCGATGAAACGTCACGGCCGGGACGATCGCGATAAACCGGCGCGGCGCCGCGCGCCAACTCGCGGACCAACTCTCGCGATTTACTCTATTTATAGCGATGTCCCGTTTCGCGTACACCCGTTTCTACCTACCCCGGATCGGCGCACACGCGTTTCGTCGTCCCCGTCAATGGGAGAAAAAGATCGCCGACGTTGAATCTCCGCGCGAGATTCCGGTGCGCGCCGACCCGGTCGGCGTCCAGGTACTTCGAGGCGAAATCCCTACCGGTGCGGATCGATCGCGGTGAGAAAAAGGGAGTCGAGAAGGTGCAATAAATATTAACAGATTCGCGGTGCCGAAGGTATATCGCGTCGCCCGCTCAATTATTCATGAAAGTATCGCTGGAAGCGGTACAGTCGGTCCCGGCCACCAGATATCTGTCTCTCTAGTTACACGCGAATCGATACGCTGCATAATTGTAACGGCGAACGCACGATTCTTGCGATTTTACTACGAAGTAGAATCAGACGTCGCGGTCGGACGAAAGATTCGCCGATCGAGTCCGTCGTCGCGACGGCGATGCCGGGCCTTTGACGGATCGCGATGGGGACAGCCGTTTCTTGTAATTTAATACGTGGACGACAATGCGCAAACACAGATGGCCTGCGGCCCAATGCGAATTTAATATTGCCGGGATTTCACTTGCAAAAGTGTCGGGGGATTTCGCGATTGAAATGCATCGTAATATTATCATCCGGCGTAATTTCGGTAATGCAGCGGCACGTGAATTACGCACGGATCCATAACGGCACGCCATCCCGCAACGATGTAATTCCGGATACAGTGCGGCATGAAAATATTCCCACCTCGTGCAAAACGCATAACTCGAGGCTCGTTCGACCGCGCAGTTTTTCACGCCGCGAAAAACAAACTAATCGCTTTTTTATTTACCTCCTATCATTAAATATTTCATTCTGGGGTTTCACCTACGCCTGCGAGAGAAAGTTTGAAAATCTACTTTTACGAAGGTCGAAGGGGAGAAGCGGAGGTGAGGGGGGAATTCGAATTCGATGGAGCCACGTGGGAGCTTGGCGCAGGGCGCGCGGGTGGCTCGAGTTCCGGAGTCGGAGCGTGGAAGCCGGACGCACGCACCGCGAAGACGCACTCGCGATCGGTGCGTGCGCGCATAAACGCGAAACGCGGGAACGTCGAGGAGAGAAGCGTACGTACGTATATCCGAGTTGGCGAGCGAGAGTGTAACGTACGTACGTACGGGACGGAACGACGCACGCCGGCAATGCGGCGGTTAGGTTCGGGTTCGGTACGCGGCGTAGGACGTGCGTGGCACGCAGGGTGTTGGTGTAGGTCCAGGGCCCGGCTCGGCCAATGAGGGGCCGGGAATTCGTGGCAGAACAGCGAGCATGCCGGCCAATCGCGGGGCCCCGGCTCCCCGGGGTTACTGACCTGGCCAACGCGTTAAATATCCCATCCTGAAAAATATCCTGCCCTCTTCGTCGCGCGGCCGCCGACCGACGGAGACGCGGCTACACGCGTGCAACACGCGTACACGTACGCGAAAGGGAAAAAGAGGGAAACACCGAACGCGAACGAGGGGTATGGACGTACGAAGGGAGATGGACGAAGAAACGCGAGGGTTCCCCCCGTCGGGAGGGAGCGAGACGAAGGAATAAAGCGGGAAACGGCGAGAGAAAGAGAGGAGAGGAGAGGAGCGTGTACCCCCTTTGTTTGCACGACCGCGTTCGACCACGTCCTCTCTCTCTCTCTCTCTTTCTCTTTCTCCTTTCTTCTTCTCTCTTCTTTCGTCGGTTCTCTCTCCGCACGCATATTTCCTACTACTACTCCCCGTGGCTTCGTATTTCATTGATTAGTATTGCCCATTAAAAGGATGCCTTTATTTCGCCGCTCTTCCATTCCCTGGGATCGACGCTTCCCTTCCACCCCCGGCCCGTCCTCCGGCCTCCCTTTTCCTCCCTCTGTCCGCCCGGCTCTTTCTTCCCAACACGTTCTAAGCCGCGTTCCCTTCCTTCCTTCCCGTTCCGTTTCTTCGTCGTCTGCGCGAAACGAGACCGAAGCACTGGCTTCGTTTCGGCGACATAACGCGTTACGAAATTCCATTCGCTTTTATATTTTCAGGGTTGCTCTCAATAAAGTTTTACATCTCGTTTGACTCATTCTAATGTTCCTCATTTCAAATACGGAACTCTTACTTTCCCAATTTCCCCGATTGCGTTAAAATCGACTTACATTTTTTTAAAAGTATGTCTAAAAGACGGATCGTGACACAGTCTTTGCGAGAGGACCGTTTGCTCTTATGGAGTTGACTCGGTCGAGAGCGAAGACGAGCGATCGAGTCGAAGAGGGAGCACCCGGTATACGACCGGAAAGCACGAGTCCACGCACGCACGTCACCGGGAACGAACGTATCGCCGCTCGTGCGCACAATTGCAGACTGACAGAGAGGTCTCTTGGCCGGAAGCACGTAGTAATATGCGTAAAAATATTATTAATGAACGCGGTGGGGCGTCACGGCGCGCGNTGCGGCAGGTAGCAAGTGGCGCGCAAAGATGGACGCTTTAAAATTTCAAATTCCGGCNGGGAACGAACGTATCGCCGCTCGTGCGCACAATTGCAGACTGACAGAGAGGTCTCTTGGCCGGAAGCACGTAGTAATATGCGTAAAAATATTATTAATGAACGCGGTGGGGCGTCACGGCGCGCGGATCGTCCCGCTTTCGATTCACCGTCCGGAATCGTCGCCGATCGAGCGAGCGAGCGAGCCCGTAAAGCGATTCGGGAAGACGGCGCCAACTAGGGTAAACCGGACGATCGTACGATCGATCACANCCGTAAAGCGATTCGGGAAGACGGCGCCAACTAGGGTAAACCGGACGATCGTACGATCGATCGCGGAAAATCGACTCGCCGGGAGAGAGAGAGAGAGAGAGAGAGAACGGGTTATAATTATAAATCGAACGAAGGACCTTAGGCGCGTCTTTCACCGAATGATCGAGAGGAGAGGAGAGAGGCGTCGTCGCGGCGATGGCTAAAGTTAAATATCGGCCGCGAAACGTGCGTGGCTCTCTTTGAGGCGAGCCAGAGAGAATCCGATGTCGGCCCGATACGGGGCAAATGGTGCGTGACGCGATAAAGGGTTAAATTTTCTACGGTGCCACGTCGTCGGGTGGAAAAAGACGGAGGAGGCCGGGATGACATTCGTCTCCTCTTCTTTTTTTCTTTATTTCCCGCTCGGTAGCCGGACTCGGTTCCAGAAGCGGTTGCGCTCGCGACTACGGAGTTCGTTACGCGTTTGCGGCGGGCGAAAGAGAAAGAGAGAGAGAGAGAGAGGAGAGGCGAGCGGAGAGAGCGAGAGCAGGGCCACTAAGGCGGCCCAACCCTTGTGGACTTTTGTATCGATTACCCATCGGTTGGGCGAGGTTTCGTCCCGGCATCGGACGCTCGTAATTTTAGCGCAAATATTCTCGCGCTAATTGGAGCGATCCACCGATCGCTATGCATCCCGAGAATCGAGCCCTCTCCCTCCTCTCCTCCCTCGCCCTTAACGTGAAACGGATCTCGAGGCGATCCGCTTAAATCATCCGCAATACGTGATCCGCTGATGTTCGCGAGACGCGCGTAATCGAATCGACGAGGCGGCAGTCGAAAACGAGTCGAAGGTGACGGAGTTCGCGGCGGCACGTCCCCGCGTTCCCTTAATTTTTTAGCGGACACGCGCGCGGAATAAATTCGATGCCGGTTTAACGGATTCCACTCGAATACGATCGGAGGGGCGGTGCTCGACGGTGCTCGTCGAAATTAACCGAAGTTCGTATTCGAATCGCGAGAACGGGAAACGAGCCTCTTCGCGGGACGAGCGGCTCGCGACTCGCAGCTCCTTCCTCCGTCTGGCTGGCCTAAGGGCCAATTTTCGTCGTCGACGACGACGACGACTGCGGCGGGTAGCAAGTGGCGCGCAAAGATGGACGCTTTAAAATTTCAAATTCCGGCCCGCGATCTGCAAGTCAACGTCGAAAGCTCAAAAGCTTAACCGTGGGCGGCGGGACGAGAATGGGGACGGAACGGCGGCGGCGGCGGCGGCGGGGCAAGACGCATAAAAATGCCCGTCGATATTTGCATTCGAGAATATCTCCATCCCCGATACTCGAGCCTTCCCTCTCGAATATAATCGTCCGCCGGAAAAGTCAGAGGAGACGTCGCTTCCTCTCGAAACTTCGTACCTTTGACCGACCGACGAAAACGCTCCGCCGAACCTCTTATTTTTCCTTCACTTTTCGTATAGCCGGCAATTACGCCTTGACGAGGAGCTCCGTCGCGTTCGATTTATATTCTTTCTCTCGATTTGGACGCGCGCCCGCGCGAACGCGCCCGGACGTCGCTAATAAATTCTAATGCGATCGCGACAGTTTAGCAGATCGCGTAACTTGTTTGCCGTTACATGCGTCGAATAAGCCGCTTAATTGTTTAATAATAATGGTAATAGTATCGGCAACAAATAGACGGCGGATAAATAGACGCGAGTAAATCGCATCGATCCGACGAACGCGCGGACCTCCACTCTCTCTCTCTACCTACATTATCGGGGAAATTAATTGTCGCGTTCGTGTTTACATCCCCCGAAACCGATGTCCGACCAGCTTTTTCGACGCTACGGTCCCGAACAATAGGTAGTTTCGAAACAGCCGGCTTATCGCAACTCATCCGGAATCGAGCTTTGAAACCGTTCAATTTACGATTTAACCTCGAAACGACCTGCGCTATACTTTCTCCGCTTTAACTTCTCCCAATTGACCGCGGCGAGGAACGCGCGTGTCCCGCGATCGATCGTTTCGCCCGACTCGCGCTTACTCGCTGCACGATTTTTCGATTCCGACCGATCGGCACGAAAAAGCGACGCGCGAATAACTCTATCGCGGAGACGACGACAACGACGGTGCGCTGAAAGTGGGCTGCCCGGCAGACCGTCTCGGTAAGCCGATTATCCACCTAAATACGAAGCCAGAGAGATGCATGTGGCTTAAATTGGCATTGTTTCCTCTCGGCTCGGTCTGCCTCCGCCGCGCCGCCCCCCTCGCGATTTTTGAACGTTGAACCGGTGAAAAGCTACCCCGTTCTATCCGTACTTTTCAACGGCGGGCGAAATCTGCGGTAATGGTGCGGATCGCGTGATCAACGACGCGTCCATTATTAATTTCCGAAGACCGGCGCGCGGCGAGAGGAGCGATTCGAAAACGGCGAGAGGACGTCGGCGACGAAAAGTTGGTATATACGATGAATCAACGATTTACGAGGTGTATCGCGAGCGACGAGGATCGCGCTCGCCGAGGCGGACGAAGAAGAGCGCCTAGGGAGCGGTCAGACGAGGGGGGTCAGAGGGGAGGGCGCGCGATTTTTCCGCGGGCGGGATTTTGAAACCTGTTTGAGCGCTTTGAAATCTAGAGAAATAGAGGAGTGGAGACCAAAGCCGAGCGGGCAGGATCGGGTGCGGAGGCTCCTCCGCCAGCTGGGATAAGTGCAACGACTCGAGGAGGAAGAAGAGACGCGAAGAGGAGAGAGGAAAAGGCTGCGAAAGATGGCCCGACGAGTCGAGAGACTTATATATACGCGCGCGGTACAGAAACATCGGCAAAAAGTAGTTCGACGTTCGTTGTACGCGCCGCCGCGCCGATTCTCTTTCTCCTTCTCTTTATTCCCTTCTTCGCGTTCGCCGGTGCTTCTTTCGATCCGGCGGCCGTCGTCGTCGTCGCGTCGCTCGATCCTCTCTCCTTCTCTCTCTCTTTCTCTCTCTTTCTCTGTACGCGGTCCGGCTGAACGTATGTAGATCGGCAGACGCGACGCGACGCGGCGTGCACGCGGGATATTGGGTTTCTCGTACGTTACATACGTATTACGTGTACATACTTGTTAGTTAAAAGCACGGGGCCGTATCTCGTAGGAAAAGTAAAGCGCTACTTATCGGTAAATCGGTATATACGTACCGGGAACGTCTTCTGTTATTTGCTATTTTATAAATAAAGCCGAGTGAATGAAACTCCCGTAGCCATTATTACCGTCCATAGGTCGCGAACGAGCTCGTTACGAGCCCCTGTCATTTCGCATTCCCTACAACGACGCACAAGTCTGTTACGATGGAGTCGCGAACGTATTTCATTTACAAAGTGACGAGACCTTCTGGCTCTGGGTTGAACATCGCTCAAGGCCGAGGNGCTTATCGGTAAATCGGTATATACGTACCGGGGACGTCTTCTGTTATTTGCTATTTTATAAATAAAGCCGAGTGAATGAAACTCCCGTAGCCATTATTACCGTCCGTAGGTCGCGAACGAGCTCGTTACGAGCCCCTGTCATTTCGCATTTCCTACAACGACGCACAAGTCTGTTACGATGAGTCGCGAACGTATTTCATTTACAAAAGTGACGAGACCTTCTGGCTCTGGGTTGAACATCGCTCAAGGCCGAGGGGTTCGGGAATTTAGAAATTCCTCGACCCGCTGTTAATCGCATTTCGCGATAACATCGACCGCAACCACCTGACGCTTGTAGTATCGCGCGTTAATTATCGACGCGAGCCTCCAGCTCTTCTCTAAGTAGAGTGTAAGACGGGTTTTCGAACGTCGCGTCTGTCGAGCGCGTTCCTCCCTCGATTTTCTCGAACTGGGTCACAAGACGGTTCGCCAGGACCTCGTCCCCCGCAGCCCCCCTTTAAGCCCGTACTTCAACAGTATTCGAAGTTCATCAGGTTTTTGTCTTACGGTCGAACAATCGTCCGATGATGAACTCGCGAAGGGAGGTTTGCGAGCGCGATTCAGAGAGCGGTTCCCATATCGACGAATCGGAGATCCGCGACGGGGGACGCTCGGTTTTATTAAGCTTCGGCCGCTCCTCTCTCTGGCGGGCGTAAAAAAATCCGTAAACATTCTTTATTTATCCGGGGGTTGAAGTTTCGCGGGGATGCCGGCGCGCCGCGCCGTTACTTCGCAGCGGCCGTTCAAAAGGTCCTCGCTGTATTACCACAGAGACGGTCCGCGAGGTCGTAAAAGGTTGCGCGCCACCGACATAAAGCGTTTAATGTGCAACTCTTGAAATTCTATTTGCACCAGCGACTCGGTTCCCCGTTCCTGTTCCCGTTCCCGTGCAGGTGGCGTCATCTGCCACGGGCAAACAACGCGTCCTCGCCTCCTCCGTTCCCACCTGTGACCGGTATCGCCTCCTCCATCCCCCACGATTTCGCCCCCTTGCCGTCGTCTAAGCCTTCCATCCTTTTCTCCTTGACACGTTTCCTCCGTCGCGGTCCTCGCGATGCGTGCCAAGGATCCCGGCGATAGAAAAACTGCGAATTGCCATCCGTCTTCTCGAGGTTCTTCGCCAACTTCTTCCGCTCGACGACCGTTTCTATAAATCCCGGCGGAATACTTTTGGGGAAAACGATCCCCGACGAACAAATCGCAATTTTGTCGTTGTCAGATTTCCGAATCGATCCTCCGAAAATGACTTTCGATTTTCTTTACTTACAAGCGTAAAGACCGACGAATTCTGCGCTCGCCTCGGCGGCGCCATTAATTTTTCTGCTCGCTCTCTTTTCGATCCAACGCGACGCATTCTTTCCCTCCCCGTTGTTTTCGGACCTGGCTCTGGCGAGCACGTTGGTTTAGGTCAGTGCCGTCTCGGTCGTCCCTTGCCCCTCCGATTCGCTTCGGCTCGGGGATCGCGCACGGCGCGTCCTCTTCGTCGCGCGCAAACGACGAGACCGAGACGCGAGTCTTTCTTCGAGAGAAACGAAGAGGAAGAAGAAGCAGCAGCAGCAGAAGACGAAGAGAAGCCCGGGGACCGTGAGCGAGTAGTGGTAGAACGAAAGGGCCTACCGGAGTAGAAAAAGGACGGAGCCGAGGGGGAAGGAGCGGTTTAGGGAGGGGTGAAGAAACCGGCGTCGGTCCTTGGTCCGTCCCGGAGTTCTTCGACTCTTGCTCGACTTTTTGGGCCGACCTGCCCTTCTGCCTTCTTCCCGGGCCCCCTTTTCCCCTCGTTGCCCCCCGATCTTCCCGGCGGCGGCGGCGGGACCCGGCCGGCCGGCCGGTCCGGTCCAGTCCGGTTCGGTCCCCGTTCGCGTCGGCCCTTTCTACGGGCCCCAACATCCTCCGAACCGTCTTCGGACGATCGTCCACCTGGCTCCCTCTCCCGTCCTCCCTTCCTTCCCGCCGCGCCATTTTTCTTCCCTCGCGAAACTCGCCCGACGCTTCGCCCGACTTTCGATTTCGTTCGTATATATATATATGTACACCTCTCGATCCGCCCCGATCTTTTCTTCCTTTCAGCCGCAATTACCAGACGCGTCCAATTCGTGTCAACGAGTTTCCGTACAGTTCGTTCTCTTTTTTGCGAAATTCCGCGGCTCCATTTGCACTCGGCTCCGCTCGTTACCGGCCAGTTTGAATTCGTTTGCATACTTCGTTCCAGATTGCCGTTCGCTATTGACTTCTTCCTATTTTCGCGTCGGCATTGCTCCTCTCGACGTCGGGATAGTTAAACGCATAAATCGTTGCCCTCGCCCGAATTCGAAAACCGAAAATAGCCCGATTTCTCTCCGCGTCATCGGCACTTTTCCCGCGCCCTCTCCGTCGCCCGGTGTCACAGGAATCGCCCCGCGAGTCTTTCATTACGCGACGTCGAAACGATTCTAAATTGCACAGTTTCGTGGAGTCGCGCGACGGGGGAAAGCGGGGCACGGAAAAAGCGTGCAAAGAACCTCTTTTTGCGCGACCGGCGCATCTGTCGAACGCGCTCACGCACCGAGTTACTTTTAAGCGAAAACTGGAGCGGCCGAACGTTGCCACAGCCAAATACACAGCCGGACTCCTCTCGCGGTAATAAAAAAAAAAACGATCGCTAGATTTGGTATTCATCGGGACTCGAGAATCGCCTTATCGGAAAACACGGGTCTCGGTTTAATTCGGGGCAGCGTAAAGGCGCAGCGATAATCCGCGGAGCGCGCGATAAATCCCGGTAAGAATTCGGCGAGGGTGTAAGCTCGGCCCCGTTCGATAACGTCATTCACTCGGCTCTCTCTCTCTCTCTCTCTCTCTGGAAGATTCATCGGTTCTGCAAAGGGTCGGAAGCCCCGCAACGTCGGCTGCGTCTCGCTTCGGAGAGAGCGAGAGAAAGAGAGAGGAGGAAGCCCTCGCATTGACGGTAGTCGGGGCCCGTCGACGTTACCTGGTCGGAATCGGCGGCGCGCGGTACGTAGATGACACTAACCATCGGTGCCGGTATATCCGTCGGTTAATGGCGTCGATAGTCGCCGTTGATGACGGCGACGGTGGATGCATGGTGGTAGCAGCTGTCGTTACCCAGAGGCAAGCTTGCTCGTGACTAATCCTGCATTCCGATTCACCATAACCTGCCCTTCGTGCCCACCCCTATATATATGTATACGTATATAACGCGATCCCGATTAAACGGACCCCGGGTTACCCTAGGCCTGTCATCCCGCTGCTACAAGGAAACCCGAATCGATACCGCGCGTGCCACGTCGACCCACTAATTCTCCTCGTTTCGCTCGCCGCGTATATACACGCCGCGTATATGGACGCGGGGCTTGGCCCGCCGTCGTCGTCCGGCTACTTCGTCGTTCGCCTACTTTTTACCCCCGTCACGCTCCCCAGAAAAAGAATATCGAACTGTTGGATTTGATTGTTTTATCACTTAAACTTTGTTGTTATTTTAATGATTAATGTTCACGCGCAGTTATGCAGAGGATAATTAATAAAGTTTATTGTAATATAAACAGGACACCGTCTTAACGTGCTAAGAACAGAATTCTGTGTGTGAGTAGTTAGGGAGAGAGATTCAGAGTAAACAACTAAACAAGAGATCCGAGAATAATCGATTAGTATAAAAAGAGGAGCGAATACAAGTAATTGACTTGAATTTATCAAAAAGGAGTTCGTGAAACTATACAGTTTTCTTTTTGTTTCAATAAATTTACCGCGCGATCATCTTATATCGTATCGCTAGATTATTGTTATATCCGCACTCTTGTCTGTTGCACGTTCCAGCTTGTCTGTGTGATATGTGCGAAGTCGTATTAAAAGTACAATCGCGAAAGCTGGATGGGTCGGAAACGACTGAAAGGCGCCTTTTCTTCTTTCGATTGTCTTTTGTGTCTTTAATTAATTAAAGACTGAGTTTGGGTTAAGACAGGAATAGTTTTTTGTGCACTTTCCTTGCCTCCACGATAAAATAATTGAACGGGCTAGCTTACTGTTGAATCGGTTGGCGTTCTCACATATCTTATTAAGGATGTACATATGGGCGATACACTTAAGCGATACCAGCACGTTCAATTTGTTATTATAGATTCCTACTACTATTAAAAACCTGCCTGTAAAAAATTTTAAATCAATTCATGGTATTTTTGAAAAATTATAGTGATTTAAAATTTACATGTACTCTTATGGTAATCAGCAATAATCCAAGGAAAATTTTACTTTCATCTCGACAATAACCCAGAAAAAATATTAAGAAACTCTTGAAAAAAGTTCATATCGAATTGTCAGTGTTTTATGAACAAGTTTCTAAAAAAATAATCATCATTCATGGGCTTTAAAGAAAGTTATTGATTAAAATATAATAAAAGAATTACAAGTTCATCGAACAGAGGACGGAAACGTGGCACCACTATCGTTAACATAGCAACAAATACTGATATACATAGATATAATTGAGGTACAGGTATATGCACGATCATGTGTATGGGTTACATACACAAGTACATATCACTTTTGGAATTGACTGTATAGCCAATACATCCTTAAACACGAACGAATCTCTGATCGCCCCGGAGGTTATCCTACAATTCCGTCTGACTATTATTCTCGGCGCCTACCTATACTATATACGTTCAAAGCCAACATCTTTTTATTAAATTTGCGAACCTGCGAGAGGACGCGTGTCTCGAAGAGGGGTTCGGGCTCGGAAAAAATAGAGCGCGCGGTAAATGTCGAGTGTACATTTTTTCCCGACCTCCCTTTCGATGTAACCCTTCCGTGGAGACCGTGTGCTTTCGAAAAG
>SMSR01000113.1:2875-16178 GCA_019453355.1 Ceratina japonica
TAATCAGAAATCACTTTTAATATAACTTATGCATAAAAGCCTGTTCCAGCCTGTGCCTGTTTCCTGTCTAGAAATGATTATTACTTATTCTGACTGCTAATTAATGTATCCGTGGATTTCAACCAAAATTGCCCTAAATTGATTAGGATACTTCCTACTGATGTGACAATTTTCCCATCAGCTTTTTAATTGACGAACACGTTTCCGCGATTGTCTCAGAAACGACGCGGCCGGATATCGAATGGCCGATCTACTTTTAACCGCGAGAAAAGACTCTGCGGATGACACGAAAAGAGAAGGATTATTAAGTTGTCAGAGAGGCTGAACCGCTCTCCGCGTGTCCACTTACCGCGCTGTCCGCCAACGATCTCATTGAAATCGTACGAACAGTCGTAATCAAAAAGTATCTCCGGGATGAAAGACGCTCTCTAACGAATTATCAGAGAAACGTGATAAAGGAGGAAATGGAGCTTCAACACAGAATTGTCATCCTTTCTCAACAATCATAATGTGTCAACTCAATTCAACACTTAAAATATAGCATTCATATAATTTACTTCTGTATATTATATTTACTTACTTTATTAACTATTTCAATAAAATGTTTTTAATTATTCAACACTTGAAAATTATTAGTCATTTGCTCTTACAAATTTATTTATTTTATTAAATATTGCTACAAAAATGTTTTTAATTACTATATTATTAAATAAAATTATTCCTACAAAAATGTTTCTAATTATTTAATATTTGAGAAATAGCAATTCATCTCATTGTCTTTTACATTATTTATTTTAATAATTATTGTAATAAAAATTGTTCCCACGAAAATGTTTTAATTTAGACATTTCTTTAATTTCCTTGTATATTTTCTTTTTTTTTAAGTAAAAACTTGCTGTAATTCGTGTTTGGCGTCTGGGTTGGTTGGGACATTTCATGGGTCAAATGGTAACCGTAATTGTTGCATCGGAATGGTCTTCCTGGCCTATCGAGGAACAAGACTATTTGTCTTGCGAGAAGTCCCCGCGGTATTTCCCGGCGTTGTTGCTGTTCCAGTCCCCTATATGTCCCTGATAAATATTTCAATTGCACCCGACCCCGAGATACGGTGAAATAATGGCACAGTGGCCCGAGTTTTCCACGTCTTTCGGTTTTTGCCTCCGTCCGTGGCTCCATATTTCATCGTTCGGCGACGGGAGAGCCGCGGAACAGGCCTACGGGCTCCGCTGGGAAGTGAAAACGCAATAGTAAGATGAAAATCAGGGAACGGAAACGGACGCAGCGAGGGGCCCCCTCGGATCGTTAATAATAATTACGAATTACCGCGTCCGTCTACGTCCTCCCGGGGATTGAAAGTCTCGCAAATGTTAAGTTATTACGAAAGATTTATAACGCGGCGGCTGCGGAAAGAAAGCTCGGTGCTTAAACGGGCAGCTGGAAATTATATCGATACGCGTTATCCGAAGTTATGAACATTGAAACCGTGCGGATTTCTAGGAGAACGAATGAGTGGGGACGGAGAAAAAGAATGAACACGAGTAATCTCGTATACAATCGTAGTACAGTGGGACGGATTGACATTTTAAGTGGTAGAAAGTCGTAGATCGTTTTCTGGTTTCAGTACATTGAAATGTTGTTGCGACTTATTTTAAATATATTTATTAATATTGCTTTCATGCTTTTATCGTTTTAACATAATTTTATGGCATGACAGTTATAAAATACTTCTGTATCTTATTCTGAGATTTTTAGAGTAAATAAAAATATGCAATTTGCAGTGAATAAAGGATTTTATATTTAGTTTACACGGCATTAGATTATATATTAAAACATAAATATTAAATATTGATATTTACACGGATAGCAACTACTTAAGACGATCTTAAAAATAAGTAATGACTATGAATACCATTGACAAGATATTTCATAAAATCGCCAAATATATTTTTAAGGCAGTACAATCAAAAATATGTGAAACTGAATAAAATTCATTAATAGTTTTCCTTCATATTATTTTATTAATATTATTACTAATACTATTTTACCATATTAATAGCATTATTATTAACATTATTTTATTATATCAATAATACTATAATCTTATTAATAAATTTCTTCTATACTATTTTATTACAGCCAAGTAAGTGTCCATATATTTTAGAACGGTAGTATACACATCTCTGTTTGTTCACATGACTCTCTCCCGGCCGGATCGCTTATTCGTTCCAGCGTGGCCCGGCTGCTAAGGGTAAGTGGACAGGAAACAGTCGCGGCCTGTTTTATCCTCCGCTTGGCATTGTCTGGGGTAATATTTTTTAATCCGACAATCAGCGAAACGAATATCCCTCGGCCCACTGCCACCGCGGCCGTTCCGCTTTAACGTGCACAATTTCCAACGATCACATTTTCCGCGAGCGCGCAACCAGATGGAGTTACAGTTTTACGGGCCCGAGTTATGACGGTACTTACTAGTCGACGCGCTGGAAAACATTCGTTGCCCGACGTGCTCCAAGCTGTAAACGCGTCGCAATCGAGTATGACCGATTAAAAAGGAAAAAAAGAAAAAACGAGAGAGAGAGAGAGAGAGAGAGAGAAGGAGGCCGGCGAGGTCGGCCGCCGCCCCGTGACCCGAAAACCAGTTCAAGGAAAATCATTGAAAAGCGGCCATCTATATCCGTAATTGTCCGCCACGTCGATTCGCCGAGTGGAACCAATTATTCCGCCGGTACACCAGTCGCAGAAACTTCTGCTCGTCGCGCGACGACAGAAACTTTTCACCCGCGGAACTTCGTCCCCGCGATTTCTCTGACTTTCCGTCACCCCATTCCTAGCCCATTTCAATTTCCCCTCGGTGAAAACTATCGATCTCCCATGTCACCTATTTAAAAAAGCGTATTGATAGCGGGAAGCGTTGTAATTAACGGAGAATCGAAAATAATTCGTGAAAACCGAGGACGTGGAGAAGGATCGAAGAAAAAACTGTCAATCCAAATTCCCCGCGGAATAAATATTATATCCGGGCGGGTTTAATTCGGGCTCGTCGGTCCGGATCGCTTTTGGACTTCGCTTTTCAATTAAATCCGTGAAAACTCCATCCGGGCGGTAGTCGCGGGCGGAGAAAGCGGCGCGTTAGGAAAGATTCGTCGCGCTTCAGCCGCACGTCAGTTAATTGAATTATTAAGGCCGGTCAGGTGTGAAGGATAGATGCTTTCGGGTTAGCTAATTGTGGTGTCGTAAATAATGGAGACGAGCTCGGCGTGGTGTGCACCGGCGCTGGAAAAGGGTGGCCGGTACGGCGAAAGCGAGGCGGGAGAGGCGTTGAGTGCTCCCTGAATAAACAAATACCGAACCGTACTCATTATTTACGACGGTACCGCGTTGCGGGGTCCGCTGCGGACGCCTGACGGACAGCCACGGCCGGGCATATATCCCCGTTTTGCGGTATAAGCGGGGCGAGGTGATTTCCGGTGGCCTAGCCCTCCTCCCCCACCCGCTCGGACACGCCGCGATGAATAACGAAAACTTTCGCGGGGCCGCGGGCGGGACTAGTCGCGAATTTTTCCGATATACACGGCTCAGTCCGACCGTAAAATTTCGCCCGGGAACTTGTTTTCCCGGTGCCGGCCCTGAGGCGCGTGCACCAGACCGATATTAAATATCGCTCCGGAAAGTGTCCGTAAAATCTGGGCCATCCGTTTGCCTCAACAATTCGGTTAAAGAGAATTGCTTTCTTGGTTTATTACTTGGAATCGTTAGTGTTTCTCCGCGAGTTGCGAGTAAGAGCAAGAAAAACTATGAACAACAATATACTATATATATATCCTTATTTAAGAGTATTGAAAATGTGGGAAAAATGAGGGTAACGCGTCTGGATGATGAACTAGAAAATGGAATACAGAATATATTTGCTATTGAATCAAGAATTCGATTGAAGAGAATTAAATTACCTTTCTTGGTTTATTACTTGAAATCATTATGATTCTTTCCCATTGGCAAGTACTAGAAAGAACTATGAAGGAAAGTATAAATTTTTATTTAAATACACTGAGGAGAGTGAAAAAACTGAAGGGAGAGTGGCTAGATGGTGAGGAACTAGAGGATGGAATACAGAAAATATTTGCTATTACTTTAATAATTAGGTTAAAGATAATCAGTTTCTTGGTTTATCACGTGAAATCATTAAGATTCCTCTCGATTTGCAAGTACCAAGAGAAACTATGAAAAAATTATATATATTCTTATATAAGTATATTGGAAAAAGCAGGAAAAATGAGGGTAAAGTGCCTGAATAGTGAACTAGAAAATAGAATAGAAAGAATATTTCCTACTGAATTGAATAAAGAAAAGTACTTTCTTGGTTTATTACCTGGTATCATTAATGTTCATCTTTAACTACAATCACTAGGAGAAATGATAAGTGGAACAATTATGAAGAAAAAAAATATTTTATTTAATTATACTGAAGAATGTGGGGAGAGCCTGGATGATGAACGAGAGAACAAAGTAAGAGTGCGACAACAATTGAAATAGAAGAAGAGTATACAGTAAAGTGCCTGGGATGAACTAGAGGAGTACGTGAACTAGATAAGAATCTACGCTAGTAGAAGGTGTTCCAAACAAAAATTGTAGATACTGCTATTACCCACAAATAAGGTTCTATACAATTTTATAGTAACTCCAGTATTTTCTGAGTAATCGTCAAGAGAATGAAACTGATTCCTTAGTATAAAGAGAAGAATAAACATAGATAAGACTCGAGGCTCGCGTCGAGCAAGCACTTCCAGCAATTGGTGGGAATGACTCGCGACCATATATTCGGAGAAAAATGTGGTTATACATCCGGGGATCACTATATCTTCTTTATTTCTTCCAATATTTTCTTTACTCTATATCCTTATTCGTCTACTCATTCCGTTATCCAGGTACTCATCCCCTTACCTCTCCCCCTTTTCTCAGCATACTTCAGCATAGAAGTAATTATTTACTACTAGTATTATATTTTGAATATTCTATATTTTGTATTTACTACTACTAGCATAGAAGTAATTGTTTAATAACAAATTGGATTAATAGAAGTTTATATTAATATATATAATAATTTTTTTTTAAGAAGAGTATGTGTATTTTGCATTATACTTTTTCTAGAACTTACAATTTGAAAGGAATCTTAATGGTTTCAGGTGATAAACCAAGAAAACAATTCTCCTTAACCAGTTGTTGGTCCAATAACAAGCATTTTGTCTATTTATCTGAATATATTATAAAAAGACAGACAAATATATAAATATAAATGTACTTAGACGTGTATGTGAATGGAGATTAAGTATAGTTTTAGTAGAAAACGAGTGAAATACAGCGTGAGGGAGAAGATATGAGAGATGAAAAGAGAAACAAAAGTATAATATAATTTAAAATAATATAAAATAATATATGATATGGAATGAATGAGTACGTAAACCACAGATGCGTTTATTCATGGGACAAAAAATATCCATTTTTTTACCGAAGCCAAAATAAATTATCTTGACGTTCGTAAATTATTTATTAGACTGAACTAAAAGTTCGTGTGGCTTTTTTGTTCTTTCAGTTTGTACAATTCTTTGACGTGAATAAAAATACTTCATATACAAGTATTATATATCCTTTTGTAGCTTTTAAAAGGTTATTTAATATTTACGTATTAGTTACAATTCATTAATTGGTAAATTCTTTTTTTTTAGTTTTACTAAAATCATGGAAAATTTTGAAATTCGTATACTTTTACATTATTACTGGAAATAAAAGTTTAAAGCTACTAATGAAGAAAGTGGCACACATATGCGAACTGAAAGAACGAGAAGTCGTCTCAGTTCGTACATGGCAAAATTGGTTCAAAAAGTTCAATGAAGGACTTTTATTTTAGAACATATATTAACTTTTTATCAATAAATTAATTATAAATAATACATAAATATTAAATAACTCATGAAAAGTTACAAAAAATGGTATACTATAACATCTTCATTGACGACAAAAAATTATACAAATTTACACAATGAAAAAATGCACGAACACTTTTGCTTCAAATATTTCTCTATTATTATGTCTGTTATATACGTCTATTAAATATATGTCTATAAAACACATTGAACAATATTTTCGTAACTCTTTTTCACATACATCCAATTCGCTTCAAAGAGATAGAAAATCGGGGTCAATAAGACAATTTCGTTTAATACAGATCTCCTCTATTTTTTGTGCGGTTCACTTGTTCATTGGATATTGTAAAAGGAATATCCAAAACTCTCGCGAACGCGGTGTCGATACCATTAGCCGTATCGGTCTGATATTCGATATCGACGCGCGGTCTCAAAGTCGATGAAATCAAACATTTTTTAAACAAACAATATTGGCCTGTCTCGTACCATGAACCATCGTTTTGCACGTCGGAGCGCAGAGGTGAATTTTCGCAGAATTATTGAAAATTCGCAAATCATATCGCTGGTTAAATATCTGCGAGATGTAAATTAAAAAATGTCCCTGGAGCCATCGTTGGAATCATATAATACGTCATTAAATTTTATTCTGCGTGGACCGCGATGATCGATCCCCTCTTCATATTTAATACTCGAATCTACTTTTAATTCATTACCCTCCATATCTCGTTGGCTCCATAAAGCAAGGTGCATTTCCGTGATTGATACACGTCAAAGAGTTCTGCAACATTTATAGACAGCTCTTCGCCGTCGATATTATTCAGCTGAATTCACAATATTAGGCGAGGGATCATGCTCTGAATCATGAATGTCATTAACGAGAACGCGCTGGGCATTAAAATGTTATCGGTATCCGAAATGGAACGCGGATGTACATCGCATAATTGTTACAATTAGGTACTATTACAATAGAAGAAACAATAGTAGGTTCACTCTGTCAAAAAGTGTACTAATAAGTAATTCCTGCGCATGACAAAATCGAACAACCAACAATATAACGAAGAAAAAGTTGTTGCAATAAATTATTTTATTTACTAATTAATTATTGACGTTAGCGATAAAATTTTTAGACAAAACTTGTAGGTACTGATGTCCTCTACAAAAAAGGTTCTATGAATTTTTCTTCTAATTCGATTATTTAACAAGTTGAGTGTGATTAATCACCATTTTATTCACACTGACAAAATCCGACCATTTCACCGTCGAAACAGCGAACTTTTGGTAAAAAATTTCGTTTTCCTTCAGTTACTTCTAAACTGTTGGACCTACGGGAAAATTGCAAGAGAGATTTTTTGTAGCTGATACCTAAAGCTACAATTTCTATCTGAAACATTTTTCGCTAGCGTCAATAGTTAACGAGTAATTGACAAAAAACGATGAAACAGTTTATTGCAAATTACTCGTTAATTATTAACGCTAGCGAAAAATGTTTCATACATAATTTATAGCTTTCGATGGTACCTACAACTTTTATCCGAAACATTTTTCGCTAATGGCAACAAGAAAGCAATTATTTCTATAAAACGAGAGTTTCGACAAATCTGAAGGGATACCCCTTGTCAAAATCTCAGGGAAATTAGAAATATCTTTTTTCTCAAAATTTCGAAAAATGTTTCAAATAAAAGTTATAGGTACTATTATTTTCTGTGAAAAAGGTCGTATACAATTTTTTCTATCTCGAATACTTCAGGACTTATCGATTAATTTTTGTACGATTTGTTATATGGTTTATTTAGCTATTCAAATAGGAAACAATTTCAAATGGGTTGAAATACTTATTGTTCGATATTTTGATGGACAGTTTCTATATGCGCCTAATATAATCGTCGTACATTGGCGCGGCTGTTATCTCTGCGGCGAACTCTGCAAAATGATATTCCCCCTTTCTCCTTTCATACGTCGCGAAAACCGGCGACCGAGGGAGAAGAGGCGAGAGGGTGGCCGCGACTGAATCGAGTCGATTCGAAAATTTGATCGGCACAAAACACGGAAAGTCCATTACCAATTTTCGGATCGTATTCCAATCGCACGCAAGCCGAATATAAATACATTTTCCTCCTGATATCTGTATCAATAGAACGCACCGATACGAATTCACCAATTTCACCGATGCCCGGCGCGGGAACACGATGCGAAATGCGAAAAATTCAACATCGCCGGGGATCGGATTCGCTATCCGCGAATAATTTGCGTTACTCGATACGATCGGTTAGAGTTATCGGGGGAGGGAAATCGCAGCGCGAAACGCGAGCGGTTATTAGCGACGCTCGTAATTATAACGAGAACCGATAGAGTTCCCAAGCGCTACAGCTAGTGACCCGGGCCCGCGCGCGTCCTGACGTCATTAATCACAGCCACTTAAGTTCGCAGATATTACGCGTGTACACCCCCGTCCATAAGTCTCAGGACACGTTTCAACGTCTACAACTCAATGAAATTCTAAGAATATGAATATACAACAATTTTGGATATTTTAACACTAGATTGTCGGATGTTGAGTAGACATGGTATACCTATTTTGATTGTTTGTATTTATCACAATAGTAATGATATGATGATTGTTTAAATTTTTCACAAAAACCTAATATGTTATACTTAATACTATATATTTTGTTTCTTGTTATTCTATATCCAAACATTACATAAAAATTAATTCTTATAATAATATCGTATGTGTGTTCAGTTTTGCTCTTCACTGTACAATAATAATATTAATAGAGTACATATAATATATAATAATAATACTATCATTATTCCTAATATTTGTAATATATTATAATATACATATATTAACATCGTTTCGAAAATATTTCATTACGTTTGTCATACTTTATTATTATTATATCACAAATAATTTCCAAAATCCTATGAATAATATTTATAATTAATCGAATGACTATCGAACAAATCTCTTGCATGATAACCAATCCTGAAGTCTGTTCAAATCATGTTGAACATGAGAATAATCAGCAAGAGAAATACTTGACAGAAATATTTTTAGTTCATCCGCCAATAGGAAAAATTTATAAAATGGAAAGAATCGTAAAGATGTCGTTAATAAACATATTAAACACGACGCGAGATCTTTTTATAAGAGTCCTAAAGGATTATTAGGATCCAGATTTGATATGAAGATTTCACATGAAAAGTTGTACTTGAATATTAAGTTTGATTAAAACTGGTCATGATTTATTGTACGGCTGCGACTGTGTATGCCACTGCGTATTTACCACAATCTTCTAATCAACGTAATCTCTGTTAGAATATCTGTCACTCCATGACAATTGGAAACGTCGTAAAACTCATGAGCGTAGATGTATATGAAACGTGCAGGAGTAATATAGGGGTCGACGAAGCATCGACCGATGCTCGATTGAGGCACTGTCAAGTCAACGTACGACCCCGGATTAAATCTGCCTGGAAATTATCGCATCTGACTCCTTAGATCGACACCAGACGGATCCCGTTGACCCATCGCCTCTGCCATCGGCCCTCGCATCCGCGGATCATTGTTCCTCCGCTGACAATAGTCGACCGATGGCGCGTGCTGTTATTTATAGCGCGGATCATTAGAATTTAAACAAAGCACGAGGCCGAAGAAGTCATTCATCATCGTTCTTCTATTATCCGTCACATAAACGTCCCTCGTGACGCGAACGTAATAAATGATACCCGGCTCTGACATACATACGTTTTATGTAACTTTAATTGCGGCCCAGAACGCTTCCGCGCTTTTCAATACGCCTAACTGTTCTTCTGTACACGGTGGTCATCGAAGGACTGACTGATATAAACCATAAATAAATTTTATGAACAAATGTTTTCTTAGTCTTTTGTTATTTTATTTGGAAATATGATTAATGGACTTTTTTAGTATGAAAGAGAACATCCCTAAAATTATCATCGTTTTCTTGCTCACAAAGGCTGCATGTACGCTTAGGATTCTTTTGCGAAGGTCCTTGACTGATCCAATTGTTTCCTCGAGCGATTAGGTTCCGAAACATGTTATCGCTAGGAAATACTCTGGCATGAAAATGTCACTGGTATTTTCTCTGAATTTTAATAATTAATGGCTTTATTTTGGTCCCTTCATCAACATCAGAGTCATTAGCGACCATGTCTGAAGGTACACACGTTAATTACAGAATTATATTATAATAAGATTTCATAATATGTAGTAGATATTAAATTCTCTAAATATAAATAAAAATTATATGAAATATATAATGAATTACTGGTTTTGGAATATCGTATTTAATTAAGTAATTAAAAGACATATTTTTAAATTATCTGCCAAGAGCAAGAATTTACAGAATAGGAAAATCGTGGAGGGGTCATTAATGAAGATATTAAACAGTATACTTATAAGGGACTATTAAGGACCTAATAGGATTACATTACAAGGGTCCTTTTTATGAGGACCACAGGGAACCAGATTTCATATGATTTAACATGAAAATTGTATTTAAATATTCATTTTAATTAAAATTACTCACGATTTATTGCATGGCTATAAGCGGAACATGATTTATTTCTTTTTAATTAATAGCTTTATTTCAAATGGCCACATCAATAATAAAGTCATTAGCGATCATCTCTCAAAGTGCATATGTTAATTATAGAATTGCATTACATGGTTCCACAATAAATGGTAGATACTAAATTATATGAAACAAAATTATATAAATTACTGGTTTTTGAGTGTTGTATTTAATTAAGTATAAAGAATTAAATGGATTAAAGTTCGAATAATTGACTTCACATTAGAATAGAAAAATTCAATGAGTTTCACTCGCTGCTAAATATTATACGTAGCTATTTTAACTTCCATGCTGTACATCTTACAAAAAATAAAATAAAAAAGAATGAGTCTTCCAAAATTTTCAGTTTTTCAGTGACTAAAAGTGTATAAAAAATTATTACCTACAGAATTGTCAGTTTTCACTATTAAATTAAAATGAAATTAAATGGAATTTGGACTAAGTTCAAATATTTGTTTTTTAATACACAATTGATACTAAATCCAATTATTTGTTTTTTAATATACAATTTGTACTAAATCCCATTACATGCTTTTTAATATACAATTTGTACTAAATTCAATTATTTGTTTTTTAATACACAATTATCCATACATTTTTAATTGAATTAAATTAAAACGCAGACAAAGCAAAATGACTGTAACATTTCCATGACGCGAAATTTGTAGGCATGCCTAAATCTCCTCTGAATAACATCCCAAGCGATCTGCGATCCGTCAAAATAAATTCTTGAAGGCCGATGACGTTGAACAAACAATCTCGCAATTCGGTAGCAAAGAAACGGCGAAGCGTGGTGGAATTTTTTAGGTCGTGACAAGGACCATCTGGAGTAACAGACCCATTGAAAGGAAACGTCATCGCGCTCGTCGCCGACGAAGGAAGGAAGGAAGAAAGAAAGTCCGACGGAAGTCCTATTTTTTCCCAGGCGTTAGAAAAATATGGATTTTCCTATTTGTAAAGTAACAATAGACGTCCCCACTTACGAGGCCAGAAGGCGTCATCCGTTTAAGCATTTTCCTGATGAAAAAACCTAGTAGAAGAAGTAGCGCAGGATGTATCACCGGCGTCAAGCATACGCCGGCGTCGTTTGTCTTTGATCGCTTAAAAATCGAATGCGCCGCCGCCGCCGCCGCCGCGCGGAGGAAAAGCTCGCCGGCGTCGGCATAAAACGAAATAAGAAAAGGGCGCGGGGCGGCCCTGCTCGCGCGACATCAGAAACCCGGATCCCCCAAACGAGATTGACTGCGTCGAAACAGCTGAGTCTCCGTTACGCAACGGGAGCCGCCCGGAAAACAGATATAAACGCGGTACGCGTACGTGTAGCCACGGTGCATTTCCCGCGGATGAAAGATGGGTGAAGTGTCCTTTTCTCTTACGAGGCCCCGACCCCTGCGCGTATCCTGCCTAGCGATACCCAGGAAAATGTAATAGGTATCGAGCGCGTGCGGCGAGAACACGATTCTCGGCCATCGAGTACGCGCTGCCACCCCGAGTGCCTGTCCTACCCCCTTGTTCTCCCGAACTCACCCCCGTCCTCCTCCCTTCGCGTCTCCGCGGCCGCGTATATATATCCCCGCGGAGAATCGCTCCTCCGTGGTGCATTGAAAAATAAATCTCGGTAAAAGTCCGGGTCCCTGTCGATACACCGACGTTATGCAATATCTTTCTGCGTTGCCGCCGCGACGAGTCTCTCGAAGGGCTGGCGGCTACGGCGGCGCCCGGGGGAGGGGGAAAGAGGGGGTTGGGTGGAGGGATCGAAAGGAATGAGCGTAATATCCCAGATGGGCTGTACGTTTCGGATGCTTAGGTAAACCCCGGACGCGTTTGTGTGGGCAGCCCCTTGTGTGCGTCGCATCGCGCGAGGTATGTGTCTATTACGCGTGCATTCAGCTTTCACGGTAAGCTCCGCGGATCCGGGCCCGCTCCTGGAACTGACTACTTTATCCTTATACTTCGAGTTTAATTCGCCATGGATCCGCGGTACGTCGAACTGGATTCATACCGTCTATCTATGTATGTATGCATGTAGCAACGCGTATACGCGCGGCATTCTGTTTGTTTGGCGAAACTACCCCGACGGTGGGTAGGTAGGTAGGTAGCGTGGCGTAGGTAGTAGGTAGGTATGCTTTGCCTCCGCGTATGCTTTTGTATCGGATGTTCTGTTTATTTTGACTACCTAGAATGTTTCCGTTGCTTTCAACAGCGTAACAGATTTTTTTCGTACGAATATGCTGAATAATGGAAATTATTACTCGAAGGTAAACGGTGTAGCTCTATTGTGCTATTTAAGGGACGATGCCAATTCAGATACCAAGTAAAAGATTGCACAGTGTAGAGGAGTCTGTAATTATTCGTACATATTTCAAAGTTGAAGTTTTCAATGTTGAATTTAATGAATTCATTTTTAAGGGATGATTTCAAGTGAGATTCGAAATAAAAGACAGCACGATACAAAGGAACCTGTAATTATTCGTACATATTTCAAAGTTGAATTTTTCAATGTTAAATTTAATGAATTAATTTTTTTTAGTTGTTGAAGAAATTAATTTATTGAATATTAGTAATACCTTCATTGATCCTTTGACAGGTCAAAGGTGAACCAATGGTCAGGACCTCTTCGTTTTTTACTTCTAATAGAATTCTAGGTACAGATATTAAAAATATAAAATAAAAATCTATGAAAAAAATATACTTTTACACGTAAAATCTTCAATTTCTTCAAAGAGATTTCATTAGAATAAATGCCCCTTTCTTCAAATGTCCCTTTACTATTTCTCCCCTCATATT